>JAOVYX010014366.1:0-62221 GCA_035668315.1 Drosera spatulata
GAGTGTTTGGAGTTGTTTTAGGATCAAAACGATCATTCTCGGTCCAAAAGGTTCTAAGATGACATCCCGACCTCTAACTCGGATATCTCAACCTCTGGAACCAGTGTCTCGGTGTCTGAAATGAATGTTCCCGCCTTTGAAGTAAGCTTCTCGGCCTTTGGAACGAGTATCCTAGATTCTGTCCATCTTGACCTTTCATCGTATTTAAATCTATAACATATTGTATACAATTCTAAAAATTATTCCGTATAATTCTACAAAAAACTAGACTTCATGATCTTTCCAGTGACATAAAGTTTTTATCATAACACCTTACCAATAATAGCAGTTAGTTGGTTCAAGTTTATATTTTTTTCTAGTTTAGACAGTTTGACTTTACTTCATTAATTAGCTCATAACTCTCTACATACAACTTTAATTAGCGACATGGTTGATGAAGGTGGAAGTGATTGTGTTCGATGGTGGTGAGATTGTGATGGTTTGGTTTGGTCCGACGAAGGAAGGAGAAGATCGGTGATGGTAATGGCGAAGGACTAAGACGATGAAGGTGATGATGGTGTTAGTGATGATGGAGAGATGAAGGTGATGAGGGTGATGGTGGCAGGAGGTGATAAGGAGTGGTGGCGGGAGACGATGAAGAAGATGGTGAGGCACGATGGTGGTGGTTATGGTGGCTCGAGGAGATGATGGTATGGGGTATTTGGTGTTGGTGGTTTAAGGGTTGGCGTGGTGCTTTGGTTTCCAGGAGAAGACGAAGAAGGGTGGAGATGAGGGGAGTAAGGCGAGACAAAGAAGAAGTGAAGAAGATGATATGGAGTGGTGTTGGTTCTGGTTTTGTTTGCAATGAAGAAGGAGACGAAGAAGTGAGCAGTGGAAGAGTGTAAAAATAGGACTTAAACTGTCAGGGGATTTATGAAAATGGACAATATGGGACGTGAAATGATGGAAAGTTTTATGCGGGAAATGACATGCAGGAGGGTAAAAAGAGAGGATTGCAAAGGAGAAAAATATATCCGCATTAAATTTTTGCCAGACTGTTATTTACCCTATTCTCGTAGTATTGATCTTCCGATAATTAATCCGTGTCGATTTAATTATCCCAAAAATATCAATATTTTATCCCATTTAATAATCAAAATTTTCTAGATTAAACTAATTAACCTTAACGCGCAACTTTAACATTATAACATTATAACGTTAAGTATTCATTACCTTTATTTGCATGTTATAACATTATTTGTTCGTTATATTTACTCGTGCGATATAACGTCACTCGTTCGTTATATTTATTCATGCGATATAACGACATTCGTTCGTTGTATATATTTATTCATGTGTTCATTTTATTTGTACTTTACGTATGTTATAACGAAATTATAACGTACCTTACGCATATTTAAACTTCGAAATTTTGGGGTATTATATCACCTCCAACTTTTAAGAAGTTTCGTCCTCGAAACTAAATTCAAATAGATAAGTGAGAAGGACTTACTGAGAAATAGATACGGATAACGCTTCCGCATTGTTTCCTCCTCTTTCCAAGTAGCCTTCAAGGTTACATGGTTAGCCTAGAGAACTTTGACCAATGAAATAGTACGGTTCTTGAGGATCTTCTCACGACGATCTAAGATTTGTTGAGGCTGTTCCTCGTATGTCAAGTTCTCTTCTAGAATATTCGGTTCTTGTTGAATGATATAGCTCGGATCAAAGATATATTTCCTCAACTGTAATACATGGAATATGTTATGTACGGTTGAAAGATCAACTAGCAATGCCAGCCTCTAAGCAACTTCTCCAACTCGCTCCAGGACCTCATAAGGTCTAACATAGCGAGGACTTAGCTTCCCCTTCTTTCCAAACCGTATAACGTCCTTTGTGGAAGAAACCTTCAGAAATACATGATCCCCTACACCAAACTCGAGTGGCCTCCGTCTCACATCTGTGTAAGACTTCTGACGACCCTTTGTTGTCTTCATCCTAGTTCTAATTTGCTTGATGGCCTCTGACATCTGTTGTACCGATTCGGGTTTGAAAATAGTGTTAAAAGGGCTTAATGAGCATGCTGGTTAAGGGGTTGTATGAATATGTTTAGTTGTGGTGGGGCTATGCGATGGTCATGGATAAGGCTGGGATGCCTCGGGTTGTGCTTTCATGTATTAGTTGTGACTATGCTTAGTTATGTGTGGTTATGCGTCCTACGCATAGTTTGTGTAATTATGGATTTATGTAAGGGGATGTAAGGTCATTCATAACAACCATCATGGGATATTAAGGTTATGTTCCTCGAAAAATCGTGATAAATAAACTTGTTGACTTATTACCGGGAACATGAATGATCGTTAATGTCATAGTTTTAGCATATGCTAAGGCCGACGTGGCTTAAACGTACATGTTACATGATTGGGTTTGTTTTTTAGAGTTTATGTGAAGAGGTGATTGAAGTGCTAAATGTGCTATGTATGATCCTTGAACATGCTTTCTATGTAATATACTTCCTGGATATGTGTTATATATTTTCTGGATAGGTGTTATATATCATGTATGGTAATATGCGAGGAATCGGGAATAAAAAGGATTTATTATACCTAATTACCCTTCAACAACCATCTGGAGGAGGGGGGGATGCGATTGAATTAACGGATGCAAAACATTAACATCATTGAAACCCAGTAATAATGAACAGATTTGGGAAATTCAGTTAAGGATGACATATAATCCATACGGCTAAAACCCTTGATTTATTTAAAATGTGAAACTAGAATATTATAAGGAATATAAAGTTTCATAAGAATGACCATGTGTCGAGTAAAGTTGAGTCATGCGTCTCTTCTTGAATCAATTGCGATTGTGTTTGTCTTCCTTGAGATATTATTGGGGGATTGACGACGATCATCTTGGACGCCAAGCGAAAATATCTAGAGTCATGGAACTCTACTAAATATTCGTTGATTGAGTCTTGTGACGGGTAAGTGGATGAAGAACTAGGTAGGGAGGGAACAGTAGCGTCTTATTCCCTTCGCATACACGCAACGGCACTGAGGTCGCGGTGGCTGGTCCATGGGGCGATTAATTCTTTGCAGGGAGGCCCGAACATATTCATTAGGTCTAGCTAACGCAATTGAATGTGGAAAAGTAAAAGAATATCATTTGAACTGACTTGTCTGGTCAGTGATTGAATCCCCATTGTTATCGGCTTCATGCTAGAGTTGTAATTGGCTTCGTGCTAGAGTTGTTGTTAGGAATGTGCAATCCCTCAAGTGTATAGAAATTGATGAATAAAACTTTAGAATAGGTCATGTTCGTAGTTAGTTGTTTAGATTGAGAATTAGGATAATGAGTTGCAGTCAAGGGGAGCGTGCACCAGAGCAATAGACCGTAGTTGGAATGCCAATCCGGACCACCTGGAAGCAGACTACTACAGAAGGTTCTGGATAAACAACTGAGAAAAACATGGACAACAAAAGACCACAAATACTTCAGGATCTAGGATCGAAGTATCAGGATCAAAGTTATATCACAATGCAGCAGACTGGGCATAGTAGGGATGGCTTACAGCAGAGGCAAAAGCGCAACAGATTGATTGATGAATGGACTGATATCTGAGTAACGGTCATATCGAAGATTTGAGGTTCGAAAATCTGTACGAGATTGATAGTTGTTGTGAGGAGACATGTCAATATCACTAAGGATTTTCTAGGGGACAAACAGACAACGTCAAAACAGTATAGTCATGGGTTCTAATTCCCTAAGCCTATAAAAGGGGGTTGATCGAGCTCAGGGAAGGTTGACGACGATTGCGGATTTCATTTGTAAGCGAGAAAAATCTCTCAATGTGCAATCGTTTTCAAGAGCTGTGAAGAAAGATCTAAGGGAAGTAGTGAACTACTCTGCATCAAGCACAACATCTGCAGCAGAGCTTTTGGAAAAGATCTGTGCAACGATTTAGGTTCTAGCCTTAGCAAGTTCTGTACTTGAAAGGGGTTGTCTTGTAAGCCACAAACAAGAAGATAGTGAACTCACCTCTTGGCCTAATTACATCGGTTACCAAGGGAAGATTGGACTAAGGCTTCGTTGATCATTTGACAACGATTGTCTGAATCAGTATAAAAAACCTTGTGTCCCTTACTGCTTTTCATCTTATACTTGGAACTTTTAGAAAACAATCCAGGATATACAAGAGACAATCTTGATATACTATTGTCTCTACTACAGGCTCATTTCGCAAGTTTGTCGAAGGTTAAGTGCATACTAGCCAAGACCAGGCAACACTGTGAAAACTACTGTGAAATTTTTTTTAATAGCCTATTCAAGCCCCTCCTGACTATTCATTGTAAACTCTATGATTTACAATTGGTATCAGAGCCTGACTTTCTAGACTTAACAGTTATTAGAAAGAAAAAGGTCTCTTTCTTGTCTGCTTGTTATTTGCAAAAGAAGTTACTAACAGTTTATTTTGTGAAGAAAGAATGACTCATCCAAAGAAACGTAAGTGTCCTAACAGTGGTGAATCACCAGCATGCTAATTCAACAAATTCAACCACTGGAAGTTGATAATATTGGCCCATCTGGAATCAATTGATGAGAGAATGCAAGACATTGTCATAAATGGCCCTCATATACCAAAGATGTCAGATCCACTAGATGCCACAAAAGAAGTCGACAAGCCAAAGTCTCTATGGACAAAGGAGGACTGGGATTTGGTACTGATAGACAGAAGGACAAGAAATCAAATCTTTGAGGCCCTAGATGATGACATGTTCGAGATCGTAGTCCATACTACCACAGCAAAAGAAGCTTAGGATGCTCTACTTTTCAGAAATGAAGGAACAAATGAGATAAGGGAAACAAGAAGGATGTCCTGATGCAGCAGTATGATTGGGTATCCATGAGGCCTGACAAAAATCTCACTACTTTGTATGTGAGATTCAATGTCCTGATCAACAATCTAAAGACGCTAGGAAAGACATTTGACAACAAGGAGGGCAACCTGAAGTTCATGAGATCCCTTGGAGAAGTATGGGGCACAAAGACCACTGCAATTAGAGAATCAAGAGATCTAGCAAAAATGTCACTTGCTCAGCTTTACGGCATACTGCACACCTACAATCTTGAGGTAGAGCAGAAGAAGCAGATTGACGAAGCAAGGAAAATAACTCTAGCCTTCAAAGCTCATGACAAAATACTGAGATCAATGGCGAAAGATGATACTTCCTCAACATCCTTAACGACCTGAGAATCTATCTCTAAAGAACTTGCTTTGATGGGAAAGAAATTCAGAAAGTTGTTCAAGAAGAAGGACTTCAAGTGAAACAACACACCCAAATCAAAGGAAGCAGAGAAGGAAGTATGCTACAATTATGGCAAACCAAGACACTTTGCTGCACAATGCAAATGAGCCCTGCAGGAGTAGTCTGCACAGAAAAAGAAAAAGGACTACAACAAAGGTGGCTCGGACAGAAAAGAAAAAGGCAAAGCATATGCTGCCAAGACCTAGAGTGAGATAGACTCTGATGATGAAGAGACAAATTCAAATGCACAGCATTATCTCATGGCCAGAAGTGAAGATAAGCAATAGGTATTTTATCTCTCCTCATCTGATCCCTCTATTAAGGAATTGAAGGAGGCTCTCCTAAAAGCCTCTGAGAACTTATTGCCTTGACAAGGAAAAATAACGAAAACCTTGAGCTAATTGAAATTTTCAAAGAAAATTACAATCTGGCCTGTGAGAAAATTGAGAAGAAATCAAATGATCTACTAGTGGCCGAAAATGAACTCAAGGAATCAGATGAGAAAGTGAAACTTCTTACTAAAATGGTGGATAAACTCACCAATAAGAATGCTGAACTACAAAAGCAGTTTGACATATAGAATGGAAAGACCTTAGATCTTTAAAAGATATTGATCACGGGACAACCCTCATATAATCGATCTGGATTAGGATATAGAAGCTAGATCAATGAGATTCAATGCTCGATTGCTAAGGGAATCCCTTCAGTCAGCAAGGCAGAAATTAAACAATTTTCTTTAAAAACATTATAGAAGGGTGAGACCTCTACTACAGAGAAGCAGAAGAGTCAAGACTCTACTGCTCAAACCAAGAAGGTTGACATCTCCTTTGTCCCAACTAACCAGAAGGTGAAACAACCCTAAGTAATGCATACTATCAAGCCTAAGGGAGCTATGCTCTATAGAAGAACATGATATGGATCCTCGAAATCCCAACACCAAATTACTCAGTATGGAACAAAACCCCCAATATTGTTTGAAATAGACCACACCCTATACCCTACTGCATATGCCATATACAATATAGGGAAAATGTAGAATCCAAGCACACCTAAGATAGCAAGACTAGAGGTCATATGCTACAATTGTGGCCAAAAAAGGCATTCAAATGTAGGTCACTACACAAGAAAATCATTCAAGTGTGGGTGCCCAAGATTAACAAATAAGAACCCATACTTGTGGATACCATGTGTGAGATTTGAATTTCATATAAGAGCATCAGGACAAAGCTTTGTACTTGGATAATGGATGCTCTGAACAAATGACTGGGAACAAAATTCTGCTGAAAGAATATAGAAAAGAGGAAGGTTCTCTAGTCATATTTAGAGGAGGTAAGACTAAAGGTTATGAAATCCTTGGTACAGGTTCCCTAATATTTAGAAATGCAGCCTATGTAAAGGGACTAGAACATAATCTTCTTTCTATAAGCCACTATGTGACAAGGATTATGACATCTCCTTTACAATGGATACATGTAAAGTAAGAGACAAAACAACCAAAGATGTCAAACTAGTAGGCTGCAGAAAAGGAAACATGTATGCAATAGACTTCAATATGTCCCAGTCTGCACAGATCACTTGTTTCTATGAAAATGAATCCGAGGACATAAATTGGTTGTGGCACAAGAGGCTAGCATATCTCAACTTCAAAACAATCTCTAAGCTTTCCTCAAACAACTTGATGAGCGGTCTACCTCAAATCAAGTTTTAGAAGGATAAACTATGCAAATCCTGTCAAGAAAGAAAACAGACTAAGACCAGCTTCAAACCTGTGAATTCTACAGAATCCACTAGAGTTCTTGAACTCCTCCACATGGATCTGTTTAGACCAGTGGAAGTGGAAAGTGTAAGCAGAAAGAAATATACATTTGTAGTTGTAGATGATTACTCAAAATATACTTGGGTAATATTTATGCATAAGAAAAGTGAGACCTACAGTCTGCTGACTAGGTTTCTAAGACAAGTTCAAAATGAGAAGGGAGTTGATGTGATTGCCATTAGAAGTGATCATGGAACAAAATTCGACCAATCTGGTGTGGACAAATACTGTGATGATCACGACATAACACACAACTTCTCTGCACCTAGACCACCACAACAGAATGGTGTGGCTGAGAGGAAAAAAATAAAACACTAATTGAGAGAAAGATTACACTGAAAAATATTAGAAACTTTTCTCCCTCGACAACAAGGCAATGAATATACTCCATCAATCACTTGAGCCAAAAATGTTTGACAGTTATACACTGCAAAACAGCACAAGAAGTGTGGAATGCCCAGATTGTCAGGATGGAGGGAACCTCTAAAATCAGAGAAAATAGGGAGAATGTGCTAATTCAACAGTATGAAAGAATCCGGATGAGAGAAGGCGAAAATCTCACAGACTTCTATGAGCGCTTCAATATATTGATCAACGAACTCAATGACCTGGATCATCCCATTGAACAGAAAACTCTGAACCTAAAATTCATGAGGTGTCTTACCTCTGAATGAGATGCTAAGACGACAACAATCAAGGTGTCAAGAAATCTGAGTACCATCACTTTGCCAACACTTTTCAGAGTCCTCTGCACCTACCAGCTGGAAATCCTTCAAAGAAACGAAGAAGAAGTTGAAAAGAAAATGAATCTTGCATTGAATGCTGCGGATCCTAGAAAGAAGGAAACTACAGCAGAATCCAGCACCACTGAATCAAAAAAGAAGCACTCAGACGAGGATGTAGCTCTGCTGGCTAGAAAATTCAAAACATTCCTACAAAATAAGAAAAGAAGAAGGTTCAGGAAAGAACAACATTCGAAAGACAAAGGAAATGAGCAAGACTCAACCTGTTTTAATTGCGGAAAACCATGACACTTTCTTGCTTATTACAGAAAAAGAAAAAGAAAAGGATCAGACAAGAGGGACTACAAAAAGCAGCAAAAAGCCCTAGCATCAAAAATATGGAGCGACTCAAAAGAAGAAACAAAACCGCATCAACTATGGAGGCACAACTGTGTCTAATGGCAAGGAGCGAAGATGCAAGAGAGGCAAGGGAGATGATTGGCATGGTATTTGATTTTCACATCCCTGAACTGTCCATGGATGATCTCAGAGAGGGTATTGCAGAGATCTCTGCTGGTTATATTCATCTGAAAGGAATGTTCAGAAATCTTTCGAAAGAATATGAGATAGCAAAATCAAAACACAGCCATTGTGCGGACAAGATCTCTAAACTAGAAGAGACTGCTGCAGACTTGGTCAGTTTTCTAGGCAAAAACACCATTCTAGTTCAGGAGAACCAAGCTCTCAAGGACAAAGTGAACACCTTGGGAAAGAAAAAAGCTTCACTTCAATCCAAGATAGACACTTGGAATGGAAAGGCCAAGGATCTAAAACGGATCCATTTTGTAGTAGCAAAAAGGGGTAGAGCTGGACTTGGATACAGCTCATCTGATGAGAGTGAAAAACTCTCTAGAAAAGTTAAAGGAGAAAGCTCAAAAAGGAACAAACCTCTACTTGCTAAGGACAGACCAACTGTCAGTAGACAGCATAACACAACTTTTCCCTCGGCCAATGCCTATATCTCACAATAGAGAAAAAGCATGAGACAACGGAGTTCACACTCTACTGTCAGCAGAAGAGAATATTGGAGACTAACATACTACAGAGACTACCCAGGCATTTAACCATGGAATCCATACTGGATGCCATATCACACCACCATTAGAGTGCAATGCTATAAGTTTGGAGAACGAGGTCATATGTCCTATGATTGTTGCAACAAACCCAAGAAGACCACTTGGGTTAGGGTTTCAAGGAAAACCTGACCTAAGGACCCATAAAGGGGACCAATGTGCAAAATGATATATTTATACAGGAGGATCAGGGGCAAATCTGGTACCTGAAGAGTCAATGCTCAAGGCACATAACAGAAAACAAAGCTCTTCTAACAGAATATGAAAAGATGGAAGGTCCCCTCGTCATATTTGGAAACAGCAGAGTAGGAAAGACCAAAGGTTATAGAACTTTAGGTACCGGTTCTTTAATCTTTAGGCAAGTTGCTCATGTCAAGGGGCTTAAACATAATCTTTTGTGCATAAATCAATTATGTGACAAGGGATTTTATGTATCCTTCACCAAGGACATATGTGAGGTAAAGGACAGAGACAATGATGAGATTAAGTTGGTAGAAAAAAAAGGTGATGTGTATGTTGTTGACTTCTCTAGCTGTACCTCAAAGGAAATCAATTGTTTTTACACGAATGATCCAAATCAGGTCAACTAGCTGTGGCATAGAAAACTAGCTCATTTAAACTTTAAAATAATTAATGATTTATGCTCTAAGAATCTTGTCAAAGGCTTGTCTCAGATCAAGTTTTCCAAGGATGGGCTGTGTGGACCATGTCAGCAGGGTAAGAAAACTAAGACAATCTTCAAAAGTATAGGAGCTGCCAAGAGCTCTAGACCTTTAGAACTACTATACATGGACCTATTTGGACCTATGTCGACTTAGAGCTTAGGTAGAAAGAAATACAACGCTAGTTGTCATTGATGACTACACTATGTACACTTGGGTGTTCTTTCTATACAATAAGAAGGATACCTATGGAATCCTTACCAAGTATCTCAAACAGGTTCAAAATGAGAAGAGTCAAGAAGTTATGGTAATAAGAAGTGATCATGGGACAGAATTCGATTAGTGTTATATGGATCAATATTGTGATGATCATGGCATTGCACATAACTTCTCTGCACCTAGAACACCACAGCGAAATTGAGTTGCTGAGAGAAAGAACATAACACTAATAGAAGCAGCTAGAACCATGCCATCAGATGCAAATATAGCTCTATAGTACTAGGCATAACCAATAAATACTGCATACTATGTACAGAATAGATCCCTAATACATAAGATACACAAAAGGACCTCATACGAGCTATGGAAAGGCAGAATACCAAACTTAGCATACTTACACGTGTTTGGATGCAAGTGCTTTATCCACAATAATGACAAAAGACATCTGGCGAAGTTTGAATCCAAAGTTGATGAACGAATCTTCTTAGGCTACTCTACTGAGAGTAAAGCATAGAGGGTGCTAAATAAAAGATTCAATGTGCTTGAGGAAACTGTGCATGTTACTTTGAAGAAAAATATTCTGTCCTCAGGGATGATAATGTCTTTGATGAAGAAATTGTGTACTGTCCAAGAATATGTGAGGATAGGAAATCTCCAGAAAGAGGTGACTTAGAACCATCAGAAGAAGTGGCAACATAGCCTGACTCAGCAAAGCTGCAGGCAACAGAAGAACAAGAAGATCGAACAGCAGAGCTACATAACCTGGATCTGAATGAAGTACATAAAAGAAAACATCATTGGACTGATGATCATCCAACACAAAATATCATTGGAAACATGGAGAAACAAGTGAGAACTAGAAGAGAAATGGCACTGGAGTGTCTGTAAGCATGCTTCTTGTTAGAAATTAAACCAAAGAAACCAGAAGAGGCCCTGAGATATCCATACTGGATTCAAGCCATGTAAGAAGAACTGAAAGAGTTCAAAAGAAATGAGGAATGGAGACTTGTTCCTAGACCCAAGGATTATCCAGTTGTAGGAGTGAAATGGGTATTCAAAAATAAGACAGATGAAAATGGTATCATAATAAGGAATAAAGCCAGGATAGTTGCTAAAGAATACTCGCAAGAAGAAGGTATTGATTATGATGAGACATTTGCACCAGTTGCTAGATTACAAACCATAAGAATGTTCCTAGCGTATGCACCTCACAAAAGGTTTACAGTTCATCAAATGGATGTTAAAAGTGCGTTCTTGAATGGTGAGTTACAAGAAGAAGTGTATGTAGAATAACCAATTGGGTTTGAAGATCATGAATTTCCAGATCATGTTTACAAGCAGGACAAGGCTCTATATTGGTTGAAGCAGGCACGAAGAGCATGTTATGAGACCTTACCAACATATCTTCTCGAAAATGGGTTTATAAGAGGCAAGGTAGACACAACCCTATTCCTCAAGAGGAGCAACAAGGATATTCTTCTGGACAAATATATGTGGACGATATCATTTTTGGATCTACAGATAATGGACTTTGTGATGAGTTTGCTGAGCTCATGAAATCAAAATTTCATATGAGCCTTAGAGGAGAGCTCAAGTACTTTCTTGGACTACAGGTTCAGCAGAGCTCAAAGGGAATTTTTCTGACTCAATCTAACTATTTACACAACATGGTTAAGAAGTTTGACTTATGAAATGCCAATACTATGAGAACACCCATGAGCACCTCGGTCAAGTTAGAAAAGGATGAAAAAGGGAAGTCCATAAGTGCCACCTTATACAGAGGAATAATAGGATCTCTCTTATACATTATAGCAAGTAGACCTAAGAGCATATTCTCTGCGTGTGTGCAAGATTTCAGTCACATCCAAAAGAATCACATTACTCTGCTATAAAAAGAATCATCTGATATCTTAAGGGAACTCCAAACTTAGGACTATGGTATCTAAGAGATTCAGATCTAACACTTTGTGGCTATTCTGATGCTGACTTTGCTGGGTGTACAGTGGATAGGAAAAGCACCAGTGGTTGATGTCAGTGTCTAGGTGATAGACTAATCTCCTGGTTCAGTATGAAGCAAACAACCGTATCAATCTCCACTGCTGAAGCAGAGTATGTAGCAGTAGGACGTTGTGTGGCCTAGATTCTCTGGATGAGATCATAGCTTCTGGACTATGGACTGCACATTGCCTATTCACCCATATACCGTGATAACACTTCAGCAATAACAATAGCAAACAATCTTGTGTTCCATTCACGAACGAAGCACATAGATATCAAGTATCACTTTATCAGGGATCATATTCAGAAGAAGAAAATCACACTGGATTTCATCTCAATAGATAAGCAAGTGGTGGATTTTTTCTAAGGATTATAAACGCACAGTGGATTTTTTCATCTCAATAGATAAGCAAGTGATAGACGAATCACAGTGGATTTTTTCATCTCATCAACTTCGAATGATGACCGGTTTGGTGCTTGGAGAAAGACTAAACTGGAACAAGTTAGTATTTGGAATATTCATCAAACGGCTTAAGGAAAAGAAGAGCTATGCATTCGGACGAATCATAAGTCTGCTTGTAAAGAAGAAGATCAAAGTCAGCCCTAAGGAAGGAATGGCTATAAATGCCAACAAAAGAATTGGAACCTCAATACTCAAACTCATGAGAAAAGCTCCAACAACGTTTGAAAAGAAGGAGACAGCAAGCAAGGACACAATAGAGACAACCATAAAGTCCTCACCTACAAAAGAAACAAGAAAACCTCAAACAAAAAGAAAAACCTCAGAACCTGCTGAGAAAAGGGTGAGAAAGCCCCCACAGAAGAGACAAAAGAAGCAGGAATCAACTTCAGAAGAGCCTCTTGCATCAGCAGAACAACGACTAGACCATACAGAAGCCTCAGTAGGAGAAATTTCAATGGAACCTGAGGAACCTGCTACAGATCAACCAATCATGACACCATCAGAGCAACCCTCTATTGAGAAAACAGGAAGTCCAGCAAAACGCCAACACCGCCAAGATCAAGAAGTAGACTATCCTTAATTAATTCCTCAGCCAGAAGAATCAGAAACAGCAAAACTCATAGTACAACATAACAGTGAGTATGAAGATCATCAGCAGAACAAACAAATGGATAAGGTCACTACCTCAAAGGAAGTCATCAATCAGTCAACAACTCAAGAACAAGATGACACGCAAGAAGAAGACTCTCAAGAAAGAAAGTTCATCATTCCAGCTCAACCATTACCACCTAGGAATTCGGAACGTCAACGAAAGGACTTTTGCACTCTCTTCATTGAGAGAAGAAAAGTAATATACTCTAAGTATGGTGAGAAAATACCTCTCAGAGGCATATTTTTACTAAGAAACAGACCTAAAAGAACCAGGTTCACCAATAAACTTTCAAAAAGGGCCTTAGGAAAGGGAGAAGACACATCTGAATTTGTTGAGAAATCGAAGGAGTTTGATCCACTATTCGAACGTTATGAAAACTGGGTGTCTAGGCTAGCAACTTATCACCATACTTCGAACGAAAGAACAGAAGTGACAAAAGCTGGTCTGATGCAAGATGTAATGCCAGTTCTATGTGAGGAACTGCTGATGGATCTTCTGAAGAAAATGAATGCCACTCTAGTATCAAGACAATTCAGAGAAGAACAGATTAGAAGATCGATTGTCGAATTATCTACTAAGAAAATCGAGTTGGTAGCTGTGGAAAATGTTCCGGTGAGCAAGGATGATGATCCACTGGTGGCAAAGATGAGAACAGACATAACCCAACAACTCAAGCACAACATCTTCATCAAAAAAAGGGTTGTTGAGGAGCTAACCACCCTTAGTGCGAAGGATGTTGAAAGCATGAAGAATGAGCAAGCCGGCGTACCTCCTCTGCTGCAAACTCTAGTCAACAAAATGCCTAGGATGACAGCAGAAACAGTGAAAACCAAAAAGGGTCACCCATATCTACTCAATATACTAAAACTACCTCTCAAAGAATACCAAGCAGTTCAGTAGAGAAATACACAATATAGTATCCAGATAGCAGAGCAAGAGCCAGTCTCAAACCCTCTCACTAGAAGAAAAGCCTTGGAAATCAGGGAGTAGAAGGAAAGAGCAGGAAAGACAGAGGACTCCAAATCCTGGCAAGCACAACAGAACAATTAGAACTTGTGCCTACAGCAGAGCCAACGTCTTCAACAAGAGAGCTGGCCATTATCCCTATACTAGCAAGCACCACGGCTACCACACAACTGACTATCACTACAGCAATAAAGAAAGTGGTCCAGTGACATCAATTCACCCAGATGGCAAGAGACCAAAGTAGAAGGGTAAAGGGAAGTGTCTACACATAGTCAGAACAACCATTCCAATAGAAGAGTCTAAAAAACTAGCAGAATACCAACAAGACATGATGACTAGGGAAGAGGAAGAAGCAACAGTCAGAGCCCTTATGGAAAGCACAAGACAAGAGCTAAGAGCCCAAAGAAGTCCTCACTTAGAAGTGCTTGTCAGATATAGAGTTCAAGATCAGATAATTGAGCAAAGACTTGAGAAACTGGACACCAGAGCCATCGCCTAAGAAATGTTCAGAATAGGTGAAGTACTGCTGGTCAAAATACAAGAAGTAATTGAAAAATTCAATCACAAGGCCCTGTATAACATAAGAAAACTCATAGAAGGCAACATATCAACAGCAAAGGAAAACACCAAGGATGACGACGATAATGATCCAGGACACGATCACAACCATGAAGACGATGATCTAGACAAAATCATAGACAAGACGACCTTGGATTATATAGATGCACCATCGCAAGCCATCAAAGAAGGCACTATACCTCTACTTTCGATTGAAGCACCACCAGCCCAAGAGTCAATAGATGAAACAGAAGCAGTCATAAAACAAGAAGAGCTACCAACTCAAGGGCAGCTCAGCACTACAGACTATATAACACCGGCCATGACTCCAGATTAAACAAAAAATGGTGGACGAAGCTTATCAGCACAGAGAGTCAACTCAGGAAGACCATGGAATTACCACAGAAGCCCCTATCATAATAATCGAGGATTCAGCAGAGCGAAGCGCACAACAAGGTCACACAAAACAATAATCTAATCAAGACAAAACAGCAAAACCACAAACCAGCACAATAGAACTTCCTACTTTAGTTCCATTTCTAGCTTTACCTACAACAACTATATCTCAGACTCCACGAACAACCTTGATACAAAAATTCATGTAGGAGGAGTCCATCTTTCAAAACCTCTCTCCCTTTATGAGTGACATGCCCGTCACTACACACACTCATCAATTTGCTCAAGAATTGGAGGAGGCATTGCAAGATCCCTCATTAGAAAAAACTGTCAGAACTGCCAGAAAGCTTCTAGATTCCTTCAATGAAGTTAACAGTCAACCCACTAACACTTTTGCAGAAGAAATACTCTCGACAGTAAGAGATCCACCTGTGGATACCGTAGTGAAAGTCCCAGAAATAACCTAGAGGGGGGGGGTGAATAGGTTATCTCAAAAATTCTCCAGACAGTGCAGTGAAGCTATGGGCTAGTCTGCACTGCCTGAGTCTGCTGCAGTAATGCGGAAGTTCTACAGTTGAGACTTTAGCTTTGTAAAGCTTGTTTCGTTGGATTTAAAATTCTTCACTAACAGTTATAGGAGTGACAATCGGTGCGGAAAAGTAAATGACACAGGATTTTATACTGGTTCAGACATCTACTACCAAGAAGTAAGAGAAGCGTAGTCCAGTCTTTCCTTGGTCATGACCAGTGTAGTCAAGCCAAGAGGAGGTTCACTATCTTCTTGTTTATGGCTTACAAGGAAAACCCTTTACAACAAGATCTTACTTGCTAAAGGATGAAAAACCTAGATCTTGGAGTGCTCTACTGCAGTTGTTGTTCTTCAGTTACAGACTAGTGAACCTTCTTCACAAATCCTGAATCTTCGATTCAGCTCACGCACAACGAGTCTTCAACGCTTTTTTTCGATTCAGACTCGTCAACTTTGTTCTCTGCCCTGTGAGTCCTCTTTTATAGGCTCAGGGAACCAGAACCCATGACTGTACTATCTGATAGTGGCAGTTGTGTCCTCTATTGCAGTAAACTGACTTGGCTTCACCTTTTCTGATCCAGTACACATCACCTTTGCCTCAGCTTCTTGCTTTTTACCCCTTCCTTGTTCCTTTCCATTCCAGCATAACTCTTACTGCACCCAGCCTCATGCAGTAGGTCTGCCGCACGCCTCTGCTGTAATCTCTACTGCACCTCTGCTACAGCCTCTACTGCAGCCCTGCTGTCAGCCTCTTCTGCACCTCGGTTGTATGAGCTCTGCTGCATAGTCTTCATCCAGCCTTTTTGCAACTTCACTTGCACCAAGTACTGCAGCCAGTTTGCTGCAACTCAGCTCCCACTTAACAGCTTCCAAACCTCATCTGCTCAGCCTACTAGTGTAGCTTCTTCTACACCCAACACTGCACTCAATCTTCTGCAATTCAGCTTGCATACTTGCACTGCAATATGGCTTACTTCTCTTTGCTGCTAGAACTGGCCTTGAACACAGGAAAGATCCTAGATCATAAGAACACTGAGACCTTTTGCTGTTGTATCTGATTGATCTCTGACATGTAAATTTTAGTCCCTCTAGTAGTCTGCACCACTGTAGTCTGCACCACTGAGGTCGTCCGCACTCTACTGCACTTATGTGCCCTGCTGCTCTGCTACATCCAGCTGCACTCTGCTGTATCTGCGGCCCTAGTCTGCAACTACTTGACTAACTATTACATCCTAAGCATCTAATACATATATAATTTCTTCCTAAGTTTTGTTCATCAATTTTTATATAAAGTGGAGGAATTGCACATTCCTAACACGTAGACATCAGTGAGTCCACTCCTGCAAGGCTTCACCAAGAACTAAAACATCAAGTCACACATCCCTATGCTCCAGACTTTATTGCAACAAACTATGAGCCTCAACCTCAACCTTACAGAGAGACAACACCTCACTTAGCAAACTTCCTGTTGGACGATCTCCTCAAGTTCCAGCACTAGAGTCACTATCATTTGAGGAGCTCTTGCCTAGTATATATACCATGACCGCATAACAAGCCCCCTTCAGAAGTCAATTGGATGCTTGTCTTGACCTTCTCATTGCAAAACTTCGCTATGACTTTGATATTGATACTCAAGAAATCATCCGATACACAGCCTACACCCTCAGAGAGATCGAGAAGAAGCACAAGCAGACTCACCGCAAACTCTCTCAACTCGCTCTGGCAAGTTTGCTTTCAGACAAGGCTACTCAGAAGCTTGAAGCAGCTCAGAAGAGTATGGAGATCACAACGGATACCATCCACAAAAAGCAGACAAAGGATCTCGATACCATCAAAGATAGACTGAAGACTGTTATAGATAGACAGGAGGATGATCGTGCACATCTCAACCAACGACTAGACACCATTCTTGAAGGCGTGGAAGACCACAAGAGAGATACCTCCAGGAAGCTGGATAACATTCAAGCTTCCCTTGACACTTTACGTAACACAGTTAAGTCTCTTCCCTCAATTGGTGATCACAAAAAGGGAGAGAAGGATTCAAAACTAGATGCATCCCGAAAACTACTCATGCATCACGCACAAGAGCTTGACAAAATTTACGAAGAAGCCAAGATATACACACCAGAGGAGATCATAGCCTTGAAAGAGGCGAAACTAACATCTGATGAAAGGGATAAATTGAGAGTAGAAAGAGAAGAGAAGATTAGAAGAGAAGGGTATCATGCTCAATTCTACAAAGGATCCATCGAACACAAGCACAGAAAGGATTCATAACCAAGACATCATAGCTACAAAGAGGCTCATCAAAAGAGCGATCATCAGAACAGAAGGGAAGACAAGAAAAGCAGCAGAAGCAGCAGTTCAGACACCTTCAGATTTGAGCCGAAAAGAAGGGATAGATCAAGGTCACCCCACACGGATCACAAGAAAGGTAGGTTTGGAGGATATGACTATAATAGATGGGGAATCTGATCAAAATGAAAAAGTCATCAGAGGAAACCTACAACGAAATTTTCTTCCGTTCTAAATCTGATTAACACTTTGTGGAGGAAGGAGGGATGTTTTGTTGTCACCAATTCGGGGGAAGATTGTTGAATCAGATCCTAAGAAATTGATGATAAGCAAAGCAATCTCATCAAGACAGCAAGGTCGTGACTCAAGGACAGAAGGGTAAAGGATAACAAGACATCAGAGTGCAGATGGTCAGTGTCAGCAAACTGCAATCATGATGAGTCCTACCTCTGAGAGTCAGATAAGGCAGCAAGGTGAAGATAAGACTCCACAGATGAACAAACCTGGTGAACAATACTGAGTGTTTCGTTAACGTAGATTGAAGCAGCAGAGCTCAGTATAGGACAAAGGCGGATACATCATAGTGACAGTTTTCCTAGGCTGTTTTATTCTCAGGTCGTTTTCAGGAGCGTTGGAAGTTGCCATCGGACTCTTCCTAATCTAAGTCAATGACTGAGATTATTTGAAAGGACAAAAGAGACAACAGCTAGTAGAAAGAGTGTTGTCTATAAATAGATGATGTGCAGCAAGATTACAGCTAGTTTTGATTTTTCAAAAAGAGAGCAAGTTGACTGTGCTGAAGAAAAACTATCTAGCTGTACAAGTGCTGCATCCAAAGAAAAGACAGAGGTTCACAACTACACGAAGGGAGCACAACGACTAAAGGCTAACTAATAGGTGTAAATCAAGAGAGCTTTAGTAAGCTGCCCAAGAAAGGTGTTCAATAAAAGACTGCATCTTTGTGTGTGCACTCTATAAGCTGGTTAAGGGTCAACCAAAAACCCAACACATAGTGGAATACCTCTTATTGATCATAATGATCTCTAAGGGAAGAGTGGATGTATGCTTTTCTTGTATATTTACTATTTTCATAACCTAGTCAAATCTAACTAAAATTGATAACGGTCGTTATAAAAAACAGGTGAAGAAGCAACCATAATACCCTGAGACTCAAAATCCAACAGGCAACAAAACTGAGCTGAATAATCAATAGAGTCACTCTTGACTCTACTGATACAACCGTTTATTCAACCCTCTTCTAAGTTTATTTTCTCTTCTAGGATCAACAAATACTGCCAATCCCGTCTGCAAGGCTAGAACTAACAAGCCTTCAGATTGAATAGCCCTCGACTACAATTGAAGTATGGCCAACTACAACTACGACAGTAGAGGAAGGATAGGAAACAGTCACTGCTACCACACCTAATAGAAAAACAATAGATGTAGCCTTGCAGATAGCCATATCTCTTTAGACAAGGGTAACTAGGCACTTTGCCAAAACAAAAAACAAAAAAAAAACTTCTTGGTGTTCAAGAAAAGAAGACTATGTTGCAACAATTCATAAGGGAGAATAAGCTCCCTATGAAAGGAAGGAGAAAAACAGTACATCAACGATCAAAGTTAATCCCTTCTAGCCTCACAATCCGATATAGAATCAACCCAAATGGCAGCAGAACTGAGATGGGAGTTGTTAATAGGCTTACAGAAGCTGAAATCGCACAGCTAGCCATAATGTAGAAAAAGGATGCAACAAAGAAGAAGAGACCAGCTGAGCCATACGTTCTGTTCAGTGGAACTCTGGAAATCAAGGACTCAACCCTCAAAACCACAAGAATCAGGCAAGCCCAGCTGGAGGCAGTCAAGTTCGTGAACACTCCTAAGGTTAAAGCAGAGCTAAAACAACTGGTTGACAAGCACCTAAGGGCTGTAGCCCCTGAGATCCACGCCTACCTATCCAAACCTACCATGGGAAACTACGTTCTCCAGGAGATGATGACAACAATAACAATAACAAAGGACAAGACAATGATAATGATGCATCACTTGAGGATGATATTTTTGCTAAAGTGGCACATGAAAGCACTGACAAAGAGGTCCAACCACATCAACAACAAGAAAGGGAAGAACAACCTCAACTAAAAGTTACAGCAGATACTCTTCCTCTCTCAACTGTAGACTACTATGCCACCAGCAGACGATACTGATCAAACCAAGGAAACACATAAATCTACAGACGAGGCTCCATCAACAGAAGCACACCATGAACCGGTCACTGAATCATCAACAAAAGAAAAGTCTCTACCAAAAGCTGGAGATAAGCTTGAAGAAATCATCATTCTAACAGATGAAGGGTCAGAGATGTCTATTCCAGTCAAGGACACTCAGCCAAGCCAAGAAATTACATCTGGTGTAATGACTCTACAAGAGCTGAGGAAGCATCTTATGGACGATACTCGTATTTCAAAGGGAGCAGTACAACAACACATGACTGCAGACTCAAGGGTATCACCTCTCAATATTTAGTTCACTCCTTAATCCATATCTGGACTAGAGTAGACTACAGAAAACCCCCCATCAGTTGGATTTCTGGATGGGTTGCTCTATGGTGCCACCACGAACATACCAATGACTCCCAGAATGGCTACAACAAGTCTAAAACAAATCCTGAGAGAATCGCGTACTCAAGAATCACCCTCAAAGGTCATAGTGGGAGGATTATCAAAGGACAAGCAATCCCCTTTCACGGATTATTCTGACATAATTGCCTTGAAGCATCGACTTCAGCATTTGGACCAAAGTGCCTATGATCTTCATCAATGGAGTTTGAAAAGAGGTTAAAGCGCGTCACAAGTGTTCTACCTATGACCTTTGTGTTCCCTGCAGTCTTTGTCTCCATTCCTGCACTTCTCAAGGTAGTCTGCATTGTAGTCTCGTCTATGCTTTTTTGATGAAGATCTATCCCTTTGATGATGTTCTCTGGACCTCTTCCTTTCCTATTTGCCTTGGCTTCTTGAGTCCTCCCCCTGAGACCTTGAGGGTTTCTTGGAAGTTTTCCTATGATCTTCCTCCTCCTTGGCAGTTTTCTTCTTCTTTACATCCTTATTTTCCTTCTCCTTTGCGTCTTTGGAACTGGTGTCCATCTCCCCCTTTTTATTGTAATCAGATATAAGGAGAGAGGAGGCAGAAAGTGTGGCTGTGAGCTTCAACTACTTGCCTTAGTGTCTTAAGTTCGATGGAGGTGGTCTGCTGAGCTATAGTAGCCTTGGTAATTTCAGCCTGATCCTTAGTTTCCAGTAATGTGAGTCTCTTGTCCTTATTCTGAAGGTGATGCTGGAGTATAACTTGATTGGCTTGGAGGGAGGTATGTAGTTTTTAGATGTTGGAGGTTTGTGAGTTCTTAGTCTGCTTAGGTATGTAGTTTTCAACAAACACGAACAGCAAAAAGACCATAAATGTTTCAGGATCTAGGAACAAAGTCTCAGGATCAAAGTCACATCACAATGCAGCAGATTGAGTGCAACAGGGCTAGCTTGCAGTAGAGATAAAAGTGCAGCAGACTGGAAGTACAACAAACTGATTGATGAATGGACTGGGATCTGAGTAACGATCATATCGAAGATTTGAGGTTAGAAAATCTGTAGGAGATTGATAGCTGTTATGAGGAAGCATGTCAATATCACTGGGGATTTACACAGAAGACAAATAAACAGCTGCTAAAGTCAGAACAGTACAGTCACGGGTTCTAATTCCCTGAGCCTATAAAAAGGCATTGATTGAGCTCAGAGAAGGTTGACGACGATTGTGGATTTCATTTACAAGCAAGAAAAATCTCTCAAGCGTTGTGCAGTCGTTCTCAAGAGCTTTGACGAAAGATCTGAGGGAAGGAGTTCACTAGTCTGCACCAAGAACAACATCTGTAGCAGAGCTTTTGGACAAGATCTGTGCAACGATCTAGGTTCTAGCCTTAGCAAGTTCTGTACTTGAAAGGGGTTATCTTTTAAATCACAAACAAGAAGATAGTGAACACACCTCTTGCCCTGACCACATCGGTTATCAAGGAAAGACTAGACTAAGCCTTCGTTGATCATTTGACAACGATAGCCTGAACCAATATAAAAACCTTGTATCCCTTACTGTTTTTCAACCTATACTTAGAACTGTTAGAAAACAATACATGACACATATGAGACAATCTTGATATACTATTGTCTCTACAATAAACTCATCCTGTGAGTCTGCAGAATGTTAAGTGCATACTAGCCAAGACCTGGCTACATTGAACTATGAAAATTACTGTGGAAAGTTTTTAATAGCCTATTCACCCCCCTCTAGTCTATTCATTGTAAACTCTGTGATTTACAGTTGTTATCCGCTTCGTGTCAGAATTGTTATCAGCTTCGTACCAGATTTGTTATCGTCTTCGTGCCAGACTTGTTATCGACTTCGTGTCAGAGTTGTTATCGACATCGTGCCAGAGTTGTAATCGACTTCATGCCAGTGTTGTTATCGGTTTCGTGCCAGAGTCGGTCATATCTTAGAGTTTGTCATATCTTTCAGAGTTGTTCTATTGTAGTGGTGTCAGGGAAATGTCAATTAATATATATATATATATATAAGACACATAAAAGATATGATATGTATACAATATGATATATTGTTTGACTAGTATGGCCTAAGTATATATTTTCTTTTACTTACTTCCCTTCGTGGGTTCCTTCACGAGCTCTCCAAGATTTTTCAACGTCGGTGGAGAACTCCCCGAAAATCGAATTCATCTCGTTAGGTTGCGGAGCTTTTTGCTCATGGATTATGGATTTTATTTTCAGTTAGAGACAAAAGTGAGATTAAAGCACCGTAGAGCAAGAAAGCATACATATAGACAGTCTCACATATTTTGAATCAATGTAATATTTAAACATGTAATATTCTGGATTACTATAGGATGAAAATATATTTGGATTCGTAATGACTTAGTTTGTATTATTATGTAATAATGTGTACAGGTAGTTCCTTGATTTCTATACATAAAATCCGTTTGGCTTATGTGGTCTTGCTATGAAATGTGTCTATAGCGACATAACGTCACGTGTTAGTTAAGCTGGATTTCGGAGCGTTACAGGCCTCTGATATCTGTTGCACAGAATGATATCGAAGCAGGATTTTAGGCTAGAGATTAAGGAAATATGGAGAATGGTATCAGTGCAGGATTTTTAGGTTAGAAGTTAAGGTAACATGGAAAATAAATAAATAAGTCCAAATGATAGGATTGCATATGCATTGAGTGTAGGACGTGAGACATACATCGAACGGGTTGATATATAATTGAGTTTAACCTCCACGAGATGAGTAATAAATTGACTAGAGAGGTCTAGAAAACTAAGGCACGATTTGATGCAAAAAAAAAAAATAAAAATAAAAATAAATAAAATAAAATAAAATAAAAAAATCTTGTTCTAGTGCAGAAAGTAAATAAAGTTAAAGCTGAAATGCTAAGCTATAAATCTGATCTTCTTTGCTGCAATGAGAAGCAGCAATATGTATTTTGTAAGAATCGGTGCTAGCTTGGGTTGGACATTATTATGTTTGACATAAAGTAGCACATAGATTAATTTATAAAACTGAAGTGCGCAGTCTCAATTAAGATAAAATAAGCTGCAATAAACTTTATTGTAACAAAGAGAACATGGGTTAATGTCATTTAAATTAGCCGTAGCGGTGAATTATTTTTATGAATCGATTCATGATCTATTCAAGAGAGGATGAATGAATACAGAGGATAATCGATGCGCAAATTAACAGTGACCTTAATATTTACCAAGCAATAATAAACTAGTAAAAACGTGAGATGAGAAATTAGGATATGTCGCATATATGGTGGGCATTGATCCGGCACAGAGTTGTCCGATGTTGGATATATAATATGTAAAGTGATGGGCAACAAACCTTCGGGTTGAGACAAGATGAAAATAAATTGGTCACTTGTTCAAAGAAGCAGAATCGATCAATAATCATCCTCAATTTCCTCTCTTTCGAAAGTTGAATATATTGCTTCCAGTGGCCAAATGCCCCAAACAGTTACTTCAGTCAGGCAGCTCACATAGGGGATGATATATGCCTAGGTATACATCGTCACCTAAGGGCTAACAACCAAAAACTGAACTACCAACTTTAAAAAATTGTTAGTGTTAAGTATACAAGTTCAACACAAAAATTGTACAAAATTGGCTATCTTTCGAAGCTATTAGCCACAGTTGTTCTCCTTGGAATTCAATTCCTATTAAATATATGCTCAAGATCTAAAAATGTGTACATAATATCTTACAAACGAGCTCTATTTATAGGACTCAAGATAATTAATTAATACCTAATTTTTTCACCTAATCAAGGTGATTAGGTCTAATTAATAGCTAATTAGGTAAGTTCATTTGATGGCCTCAAAAGTAGGTGAGATCTAAAAAAAATATCTAGGCTTAGGTGTAAAAACATTACTTTCAAAGGGTATTTTTAATTAGTTAATTACAATACTCCCCCTTGATGTATTTATCACCAATCAAGATTACCTCGTTAAAACCTTGCAATAAAAAACCTAGTGGGATAAAAACCTGAACGAAGAAAAAAAGTACAATCTCCCCCTCAAACGAAATTCCCTTAAACATTGAAATTTTGTTCAAGAAGATTATTAAGCCTTCTCATCCCTATTTTGTGCTTGAGCTTCATAAAAGTTGCTCCCGGTATTGCTTTTATGAATAAATATGTCAAGTTGTCACTTAAGTGGATTTGTCGTACATCAATGACCCCATCCTTCTGAAGATCATACGACCAGAAGAATTTTAACGATATATGCTTTGTCCTATCGCCTTTGATGTAGCCTCTTCTGAGTTGTACGACACAAGCTACATTGTCTTCATATAAAATTATAGGCTTTTCACAAACTGAAGATAGTCCACATGACTCCTATATATGATGTATCATAGATCTCAATGACACACATTCTCGGCTATTCTAGTGCATAGCAATGAGCTCTGAATGATTGGAGGATGTTGCTGTAAGAGTCTGCTTCACTGATCTCCATGATATTACAGTATCTCCAAATATAAATACATAAGTAGTTTGTGATCTTATTTTGTGTGGATTGACAAGTACCCGGTATCAGTAAATCTAAGCAGGGTGGATTTTGCTCCTCTTAAATATAACAGTCCCATATCAACGCTTCCACGAAGATATCGCGTAACATGCTTAACTCCATTCCAGTGTTTTCTTGTCGGAGCTTAACTGTGCCTTGCTAACAAGTTAACCGTAAAAGCAATATCTGGCCTTGTGCAATTAGCAAGATATATAAGCGCACCAATTGCACTTAATATAAGGAAATTCAGGTCCTAAAATGTCTTTTCCCTCTTCTGGGGGTCGAAACTCATCTTTCTTGATGTCTAATGCTCTAACAATCATTGGACATGTCAAGGGATGAGCTTTATCCATATAAAATCGAGAAAGACCTTCTCAGTATATAGTAAATGATGGATAAAAATTCCACTTGATAAGTGTTCAACTTGTATACCTAGTCAAAATTTGATTCTGCCAAGATCTTTCATTTCAAATTCACTCTCCATGAGTGGAGCTGCATTTGTGAGATCTTGTGCAATACCTACAAGATTGAGATCGTCCACATATACAGCAATGATAGCAAAGCCAAATTATGATTTCTTTATAAAGGCACATGGATATACATCATTATTCTTATATCCCAATTTAATCTGATACTCACCAAGTTGATTGTACCACATACGACCAGATTGCTTTAAATCATACAATGACCATTGTAGTTTAACTGAGAATAACTGATTGGATTTTTGTGTCTTTGGCATATTGAATCCTTCAGGGATTCTCATATAGATATCCTTATCAAGAGATCCGTATAAATATGTCGTCACAACATCCATGAGCCTGGTTTCAAGATTTTCCATGGTTGCCAAACCAATGAGGAAACAAAAGTAATTCTATCAATTACTGGAGAATATGTTTCCTCATAATCTGTACCAGGTATTTGTGAAAATCATGGGCTACTAATCTAGCCTTATATCCCACGATCTCATTCTTTTCATTTCGTTTTCTAACAAAAACCCATTTGTTTCCAACAGGGATGATGCCATTTGGTGTTGGAACTACAGATTTAAACACTTTTTTTTTTAAGATTGCAATTCATCCTGGATTGCATCTTCCCATTTTGATCAATCCTCCCTTTGTTTATATTCTTGAACACTTTTGGGTTAAGGGGACATATCAATTTTCGATGCAATAGCATATGCAAATATGTCATTGATAATGACATCTTCTCGATCCCATACTATATTCGTATGCACATAATTGATCGAGTTTTTTCGATTTTCAGATTGTGGAATCTCACCTAGGCAATTATCTTTTTCAGGGGATAATTCTTTTTTTTGAGATTTTTTTTTCTTCAGGGACATTTGACATAATATTTTTATCACTTTTTCTTTTTTATGGTAGTGTCTTTCGTACCTGGTGGTCTTCCACACTTAAAACGTGGTTTATCATCAAGAATATGAGCCTTAGTAAGGTCTCTGCTAACATCCTTCTCCTGAGATATGTCTATTCTTGATGGCGCATTTACTGCAGGTATATGAGACTTCATAACTTTACTTGCATAATTAAATACATCAGGTATTTGATTTACAATGTGTTGTAAGTGAATAATTATTTTTTTTACCTCATTTTCACATTGATTTGTACGCATATCTAATCCATGTAACCCCATTGACTCGCAAGTAAATTCTGACTTTTGTTTAACATTATTTTTATCAAAGTAGAAAATAAAGTTTCATCAAAATGACAATCTACAAAACGTGCTGTAAAAGATCTCCGCTAAGAGGTTCAAAATATCTTACAATTGAAGGCGTATCAAAACTCACATAAATTCCAAGTCTTCTTTGTGGACCCATCTTACTACGTTGTGACGGTGCAATAGGAACATATACAGCACATCCAAAAACTTTTAGATGAGAAATATTTGACGTTTGACCTTTAACAAGATGTAAGGATGAGAACTTATGATAAGCAGTTGGTCTAATGAGGATGAGACTTACAGCATGTAATACCACATGTCCCCAAGTAGAGATAGGTAACTTACATTTCATGAGTAGAGGTCTAACAATTAATTGGATTCTTTTTATCAATGATTCGCCTAAACCATTTTGTGTGTGGAACAAGATATTCTATTAAGATACCTATTGATATGCAATATTTATCAAATGTCTTTGAAGTGAATTCTCCGATATTATCAAGACGAATAGACTTGATGGGGTTATCAGGAAAATATGCTCATAATTTAATAATTTAAGTAAGAAGCTTGGCAAAGGCAACATTACGAGTAGATAGAAGACATACATGAGACCATCTTGTACATCAATCAAAACCATGAAATCTCTAAATGGACCAGGTGGTGGATGAATTGGACCACAAATATCTCCTTCAATCCTTTCAAGAAATAAAGACAACTCAGAAAGAAGTTTTGATGGAGAAGGTCTTGTGATTAACTTACTCTTTGAACAAAAAATGCAAGGATGACTGTTATTTTTCAAAATACCCTTTTGATTCTTAAGAGGATGTCTATTGGTATTTTCAATGATACGACGCCATAACAAAACTGTGTTAGAATCAATAGACTTTGAATCCATCCCATAACTGTGTTAGAGATTGTATTAACATTTGATTTATCCATCTTCAAATTTGAAAAATATTTCTTACTTTGAAGTATTGTGTGAGTCGTTGCACTAACAACAATGCAAACATCTTCCATGACAATTCTATAAATAGAACCCTTTATTAATACAAAGTTTATTACATTGAAAAGGAAAATACACAAATAATACAACTTCAAGGAGAATTACAAACATATTTCCACCATTCAAGAGGTTCATATTCAACTTCTTCGTTACACTTTTCATCTGCTTTAGAATTGGAACACCCAATTGAATCTATAATATTTTCAGGTGGTGGAATCGGTTGACATTGTTCTTCGGTGGAATTCGTCTATGGTGCTTTACCTTTATCTTTAATGGAATTTTGATAAAGATCAACAAAATGTTTGGGAGTTTTACAAGATCTAGACCAATGATCTTCCATCCCACAAGTATAGCACTTTCTTTTGGCATTCTCCCAGGGTCTGTTATATGGAGCTTTTCCCCTCCTTTGTGTCTGATTACCATCTTGCTTCTTCTGATGGCTTACACTTGCAATCGGATTATAACGTCGATCATGGAATCTTCCACGACCACGAACACCTTAATGACCTCGTCCTCTTCCTCGCCAATTACCACTTTTGATGGTCATTGTTTCAGGCAATGGGACGGAACCAATTGGACGAGCCTGAGAATTTTTCATCAATAACTCCTCGTTCTTTTCAGCAACAAGGAGCATTGAAAGTAATTCACTATATTCGGTGAATTTCAAAATTTGATATTGATGCATCAGAGTGCATTTGCGGGGTGAAAAGTGCAATATGTTTTCTCCAACATTTCCTTATCCGATTTAGGCTCTCCACATAATGCCAAACGTGAAGTAATACTGAATAAAGCAGAATTATATTTCTGGATAGATTTAAAATCTTACAACCCTAAAGTTGCCCATTCATGTCTAGCCAGTGGAAGAAATACCATCTTCTGGTGGTCAAATCTCCCTTTCAAATTACTCCATTATTCATATGGATTTTTTACAGTAAGATATTCAGAATTCAAATCCTCACGGATGTGATGCCTTAGGAAAATCGGTGCTTGAGTATTTTCTTGTGGAGTTGCTTCATTGTTCTTCATTATGGTATGTTTTAGACCTTTGGCATTTAGGTGCAACTCAATATCAAGAATCCATGCTAGGTAGTTTTCCCCTGATAAGTCTAATGCTTTGAATTCCAACTTTGTAAGGTTTGCCATATTTCTCTGAACACATCAAAATGATAAATTTATTAAGTTTATTTATATAATATGGATATAACAGTTTGATAGTAGTAATCAAAATTTTTCAGTTATTATCAATAATACTGCGATTTATTATAAACTGTATAATTTACTGATAAAAATGGTATAAAATCAATCAGATCCAATGACACCTGATAAATATTTTATTTACTCATATATATTAAAACTTTTATTATTCATTACATTCTCAACGTATATATTTAATTATAATGAGAAAATAAATTATTATTATAATATTAATAACACAATAATTTGTTAAGATTATTTCGAATTCTGTTTGCTATTTCTTCATCATTGGAGGTCATTTCGTCGTTTGTTGTACCTTAATAAAAAAACCGAAAGGTTAATTCTCACCACTTGGAGTAAGTGCGTCAACATGGGATATAAAGTTTCTCGCCACCCCCGGATAAACCACACAAAAATGGGACAACCTCATCAATGTTCGCGGGTGAATCACACAAAAAGGATAAACTACGTCAAACTTGCGGGTGATACACATAAAGGGGGTAAATCACATCAACGTGTTGAAACTGATTAATAGGTTTCCACTCATACGATACTTCGTCCGGCGATGGAACCATAATTGTTTTGTTTAGATTATAATCGTATAATATGAATCAAATAAAATCAAATCATGCAAATATAATAAAGTACCTTCGTTTGTCTTTTTGATCTCAGTTGGTTGGAGACTCGTACTGATAACGTGTTATAACAGGAACGTTTACGTCGGATTAACTTCTTCGAAAGATAATCGTCGGAATTAAAAAAATAATAAAATATTTTAGAGAGAGATTAGAGGGAGAAAAAGAGGTTTTCTTCTCTTGAAAATGTATACATAACACGTTACAAATGAGCTATATTTATAGGACTCAAGGTAATGAATTAACACCTAATTTTTTCACCTAATCAAGGTGATTAGATCTAATTAATAGCAAATTAGGTAAGTCCATTTAATAGTCTTAAAAGTAGGTGAGATCCAAAAAAAATATTTAGGCTTAGGTATAAATACATCACTTTCAAAAGATAGTTTTAATTAGCTAATTACAATACTATTGGACTTCTAAATTGTAGATAAACCAGACTATGAGTACAAAACCAACTTATATGAAATTATGATCTTATAACTTAGATTCTTTGCTAGTGAGAATATAATGGCATGTCAAATGGAAAAGCGCATGGACGATGCGGACTGAAAAGAAAACGAATGTGCATTTTGAATAGACTTATCCGATCGACGATTGACATCCTTTCATTTAAATCCGAGTCTCTCATATCTATCAGGGTGTGTCTTTCAAGTTGAGTCATGAACCGTTAAATAAACGTAAAGGAAAGACACTTGAAAGAAATACAAATACGTATAAAACGATACTGTTTGATATGACACTTAAGTTTTTCTATTATGGTATAAAAATATTTTTAAGAACTTTCGACGGTTGTCATAACCATTAGCGGAAGTTCCCTCTAATTGAAATTCATATACTTTAGGTTACTGAGCGTTTTTTACTCACAGGTTATGTGTTTTATTTGCAGGTATGCCTTCAGTTGCTCCTGGAGAGCCATAGTGCGAGACTTGCATTGCATATAACTTGTCACGCCTTCTTTTAGAATAATGTATCAATTCATATTTATTTTGAACAATAAATAACTGAACTGGTAGTACTTAAGTTTACTGAAAGTATCATGTAATATAATTTGTAATAATTTGATTACTGGAGACAATATGTAATCTTGTGAACTGAATGCTATCTATTGTAATAATGCAATATTACATATAACTGTTTAGTTGTTTTCCTTGTCTTCTATACCTAAGATCTGTTAGGGTTGTTAACCTTGTATTGGATCGAGTGGGTCCTTAGCGACATAATACACGTGTCGGCTTAAGCTGGATGACAGGACGTTACTAACACATTCTGTGTAATCTAGTCTGGATGATTAAGTGTAAAACTGAAAAGCTTTTGCTAATGTTAATTCTAATTAATTCTTATGCCTAAGGCAGGATGAGTTATTTATGTCATATTGGGGCGATGAGCGCAGCGACTGTAATGTTACGTGGTTTTCTCTGAAAAATTCAGGAAAGACAGGACGCTACAAAAATTAAATTTTATCTCAGTATTTTTTTTCATCATATACTTGGGTGAATAATGCATGATTAGAGCATGCCTAATGGTGCTAGACATTTTGACATAGATGCAATCATATTTTGATAATGAATAATATAAAATTTTTATAATATACTAATATCGTTCCAATGACATATAATTTGTCAATATCATTTGATGAATGTAAGGATTTAGCAACATAATGTGTATGGGTTTGGCTTTTTCTTTCTTATTTTACCATCTATCTTTTATGGTTTGCGAGAATGACATTGTCATTTCCACTATCAAATATAACTAGGAATTTAGCAAAAGTTAAATTTTGTCTCTTTAAAATACTCACATTCAAGTGAAATAAATAAAGCATTTTTCATCCCATAATAGATGCAACTATTTGATCCGAATCATAAATTTATGTACGAGTTAAATTTTTTCACTTCTAGTTAGACTAGCGAGGTTTACTGCAATACTTGAGAGTTAGTGAACCATACTGTAAGATTGAGAGGATATTTTGTGAGAAAATTTTATCAAATAAAAAATATATTACATGTATTTTAAGATAGCCAATATGAAAAATGATATTGCATGTCTTATAAGGCATAAGAAGTATTCCTTCCATCCCAGATAAATTATGATGTGTTAAGTTAATAATAATATTAAGGAATACATTGATTTTGTGGTATTTTATCTTGATATCCTTGTGAGTTGTTAAAGAAATTGTGAGTGGATCGAAAGAGAAAAAAAAAATGATACGATATAAAGTAAAGATAGTTTGAATTTTTTGCCTAATTTAAAAATATTAAAATTCATATAAAGTATTTATTTTCATTAATGTGACATAATTTATTTAAAAAATATATAAACTATCCCAGATATCAATGGCTAATCAACACCTACTTCTCACCCCCTAATGGAAATACAACTATGCCCTCCCAACCCCACACCCAACACTTTCTCCTTTTCACATTATTTTAATATAAATTAAAGATTTATAAAAAAATAAGTTAAATAAAATTATTATAATTTTGAAATAAGTATGTAAAATATATAAATATATATTATTCAAATATTAAACACTAATAATTGATTTTATAAATTTTTATAATTATCTATTGTTATTATTATTATTTTGTATCATTCATTATTATGAGCACACATTTGTTTTTGTTGATAGAAGTTGCTTCTTGTAAATTTTTATGTGGTTTAATTGATAGTGTTTGATAGATTATAGATATACATTATATATTTTTTTCGTCTCAAATAAATTACGATGGGTTGATTTCACACGTTTATTAAGAAATTCATTGACTTTGACTTAATTTACGTGAATACTCTTGGTATTAGGAGTAAAAGATAAGTGAAATTGTGAGTGGGGAAAAAAGAAGAAGAAATGATTATGAAGATGTTATGATATGAAGTAGGGATAATATAGATTTTTAGGCATCCAAAACTTGTCTATTTTGAAAATGTTATAATTTATTTGAAACCGAGGGAGTATGATATTTATCAAAGTATAATTTATTCAAATATATGAAAATGTATAGCTATACATTATTCAAAATTTTATATTATTTTTGTATCATTTATTAGTACCATCATATATACCTTTATTTTTGCTGATATAAATTTCGCTTTTTGAAAATTTTTATGTGGTTTAATAGATAGTGTTTGACAGATTATAAATATACCTTACATATAATATTTATCAAACTGTAATTTATCACGATTTTATAATGTAATATTAGTCTTATTTGATAGATATCATTTGATAGATTACAAATATGTGTTTAATAGTTGTATTTTATATGTAAAATATAAATTAAGACTATTTAAAGATTTTGGTGAAATAAAATAACGATTTATGACATATTAGTCCCTCAGATCTTTACAAATTCAACAAAAATCTCTTAAATCTTCATAATTTCAATTTAGTTCTTCAGTTATTAATTTATGAACAAAATAGTCCATCTATTAAAAAAATCGTTAAATCTAACGAAGTATAATATTTTCAATTAATAAAACAATTTGCATGTCAATTCAAAACCAAAAATTTCAACAAACATACGCGATATTCAATTGAAAATCAAAATCATTTTATTCATGAGTTGATATTTTTTTTTTTTAAGTTTCATAGTTAGATTTAATAGTTTTCAAGATTGATGGACTATTTTGTCCATAAATAGACCTTTATCGAACTTGATTAGAATCATAAAGTTTTACATTTAGATTTTTCGGTTTTTTAATGAATGGATTATTTTTTCTGCAAATTAATATTTGGTGAAATTGATTGAAAATAAGAAAATTTGAAAGATTATTTTGAAAATTTATAAAAATTTAAGAGACTAATATGTCTAAAATCCACAAAATAAAAAATTGATACGTCTTTGAGGATGATTAGCTGCTCCCCATCCAAAAATTCTACTCCCCATCCAAAAATTGATACGTGTGAGGGGTAATTGTGAAAAAAAAGAAAAAGTGAGGAGGATGTGTACTCTTCGAGGATGATTAGCGCTCACGGAAAGAATTAAAATATTTATTAAATTAAGATATTTTAATTAAATTATGATATTATTAATTTTTTTTTATAAAAATATCAAAATATTTTTATTATTTATTTTATATCATATCAATTTATTTCATTATTTTTTCTCCGTCGTTAGACACAAATTTTTCAAGCATTGAAATACTATTTCATTGATGAAATTGGAAATATTTTTCCTCCCGATCCATATAATAACGTCATTTTGGATCTATTTATATTAAATTGGTATTGTCTTCATCACTGGGAGGAGACATCTCCAAAAATAAATCTTGGACATTTTCTTTGTGATAATGTATGTATTTTTTTTTCTCATTATTTCTACTCACATAAATTAAAGGATAAATTAATCCTTACAATAAAAAATAATACTCCCTCTATCTCATTATAATTATAATATTTATTTTATATACATAAATTTAGATATATCTCCTTTCTTTTTCAACCACACAATCTTCTTCTTTCCATCTTTTTTAATTTTTAATCTCATAATATTTTTTAGAAATGAAAATATTATAAATATTTTGGGATGGACTAAAATAAAAAAATAATATAATTATTTTAAGATGAAAATAATATATATAAAAAATATTATGTTAAATTAATTGATTGTAATTTTTTTAAGAGGAAAGTGTTACTCCATTTATCGATACCATTGGTGATCATTAATTAGTATGTTTGATCTTAGTCAATTCAAGAGACAGTGTTTGACGGGATTGTTCACGAAAGATTAAGAATCTACCAGCGAAAAACAATGCAGATTTCGAACCAAGTGGAACCATCCCACCGCCACAAACAAATCATTTTGATACCAAACTTTCAACCAACAAGTCAAAGCATCAACCCCGATGAACACCTCAGCAATCTTCACATCCAAGCATCTACCCGCTTTGCGTACCATTTTGCTCTACCAAAAAACGTGTACCACTTCATCTTTTCTACCGGAAATTTGATCTTGATTTTCTTGAACAATATCCCTTCTAGGGTTTCTGCCCTTTTGGTTTAGTCATTGTTTTTTTGGGTGAATTTGACCCTCATTGTTGTCATTTGTATGATCTGTACCCTTTTTGTGCAATGTAGTCAGAATCTTCATTCTATGATCTGACCCCATGAAAGTCATTGGGATGTAGATTTCTAGTTGTTTATTAGAATCTGATTCGAACTATTCTGTCGCGGGATATTTCGTATCTGTTCTGGGTCTTGTTGGGGTGGTTGAGATGATTTGGGTATCAAAAACTTCATCTGGGTACGTCCAAAATGCAATTTTGGCCTATGGGTTGGCTTTGATTTCTGATTTTGAGTGGTGAAATCTGGTGGGTTCTGATTTGCACACAAAAAGGCATAGATGGGTAGGTCATTGTTTCTTCAATTTATTCAAGCAGGAGAAAAAATGAAGTCGGGGGAAGATCTGTTGAGTGCTGTTGTGCCACTTTTGAAGTTACTTTCACTAACCCTAATCGGTGTTCTTCTTGCTCACCCCAAGACACAACTGATTCCAAAAGCGACTTTCAAGCTGTTAAGCAAGCTTGTGTTTGCTCTATTATTGCCATGTTTGATTTTCACCCACCTAGGACAGTCCATCACGCTTAGGAACTTCATACATTGGTGGTTCATCCCGGTGAATTTGCTCATCAGTACGTCGATCGGTTGCTTGTTGGGGTTTTTGGTGGCTGTGATATGCCGGCCACCAGAGCAGTACTTTCGTTTTACTATCATCATGACTGGATTCGGGAACACGGGGAATCTTCCGCTCGCTATCGTTAGCTCGTTTTGCCATGGGAAGGATAATCTGTTTGGCGAGAATTGTCATAGTAATGGTTTAGCATATGTTTCATTTGCACAATGGTTGGCTGTCATCCTCGTTTATACCCTTGTTTATCATATGATGGAGCCACCAAAGGGATATGTGGAATTTATTGAGGAAGCGGATGAAAGTGAGGAGATGGAAGAAATGGATGAGGATGGGGATCTTAGTAGACCTCTTCTACAGGAGGCGGAATCGCCAGGCATCAAGGATCAAGACACTGAACACTCAGACACAGCGTTTCTGGCTAACATGTTTAATAGTGTATCAAACGTCTCAGAGAACGGGGTGACTGACGTTGAGGCCGTACGAGAAGACGAAGGGAAAAGCCCGAGGCCTGTGAGGTGCTTGGAAGAACCAAGGATGGTTAGAAAAATTAGAAGTGTTGCTGAACAAACGCCAATTAAAAATGTACTTCAGCCTCCAACAGTTGCCTCTCTGTTAGCAATCATCATTGGTGTTGTCCCTGAGCTCAAAGCCTTTGTTTTTGGTGATGACGCTCCTCTCTCCTTCATCGTTGACAGTTTAGAGATACTGGCGGGAGCTGTGGTTCCTTTAGTGATGCTTATTCTTGGTGGTATGCTTGCAGAGGGTCCGAGTAAAAGTAAGCTTGGGCTCAGAACCACCATCGGGATCATAGCAGCGAGGTTGCTGGTTCTTCCACTGTCTGGCATCGGAGTTGTTCTGTTGGCCGATAAGTTGAATTTGCTGGTTCAAGGTGATGATATGTACAGGTTCGTGCTTCTGCTGCAGTACACAACACCAAGTGCTATCTTGCTTGGGGCAATTGCAAGCTTACGAGGTTATGCAGTCCGTGAGGCCTCAGCATTAGTTTTCTGGCAACATATCTTTGCTGTAATCTCCATTTCAGTATATATTGTGATCTACTTCAGATTTCTGCCCACCTATTCCTGAACCTTGGTTCAACAGCTCTGCCTCATTAAGCCAAATAAAAAGGCAAATGCATACACGGAGCCAAATTGATATTGTTTAGATGGCTAAACTGCTAAAGGTGGTTGCTCACCTCAGTCATTGCATTTGGTGGATTTTTCTTCTTCTCATTTGTTGTTGTATGTTAGGTAGGGTTTGTTCTAATGCAAAGCTGGACTTGACCACTTGAGAGTATATGCCGACAGCAAGAAATGTTGAACATATAGTCTCTTCTATATGGATACAGACGCCGTGTATTCAAAAGATTTTGTACTCATGGTTAGTCTTGGACAACGACTTAGCAGTAGGCCTACTGTTGTGCCACTAAGCTGCGTATTCGAGAAATTTTGTACTCAGGGCTTGGTCATGTGATCATCTTGTTTGCGGTGTTGGATTTTCGGCCGAATTCTAAAGGTGAGAATCTTTTGAAAAGTTAGTTCCACTTGAATTGGTTCTAATCATACATTGCATTCCTTGCTACTCAGCTGTTTCTACATTTTTGCGTCTTCTCTCATTGCTTACAGCTACTTATTATGGCCATGGGGTATTTGTGGATTCGACCCTCTGATGCTCCTTCTTAGGCAGCCTATTTCATGGCAATAATAAGTTGATTAAGCTCAGCATTTTAGTATAACATTTGAGTACTGGAATAGGTAATCACAGGAATTTGAGTGTGGATGAAATTTATCTTAGATATCCTCTCATAGCCCATAGGTATGTTTTATTTTGGATAATCGATCTGGTTTAGGATTCTCCATATGCGTCGCTGAAGCTATATTGGATGAGTATTATTGTGATGCTCGAATGCCTCAATAATTTATTTTTTCTTTCTTGAAATAGAATGCGTCATAAGCTTGATTTGACCATCTAGTAATGCTGCTATGCTCATTGCTTTGGTGGTATTACTCCAAGTGCATGAAGCATCGAATAGTTTTAGGACTATCAGCTCACCCATTGACGAAAACCGATTCATAATCACGTTTCTTTGAAGAGCAGAAACAAGAAGACGGGAAGATGATTACACAGGTCCTGTAAAATCACCTTGTGCAGGTCTGGTGTAGCCACCAGCAAATGGCAATGGTACGCTAATCTACAAACTTGCATACTATCGGCATGTTCTTGAACTGGAACTGATTCTACAGCCACAGCTCGTAAGAGGCGCCTTCACCTGAACATGAGAAAACAAACATTTTCTGTGTTTCCTCTTTCGGCAGAACTTCGTCATTCTGAAATTGCTATTATGTGATGCATGCAGCACCCAGATGAAACTTCTTGGATCCTTATTTCTAAGTCATCACGGCCACTGTTATCACCGGAGTGTTTAAAAATCATACCTAATCACCTCAAACCATGAATTTCAGTGTGTATATATTCAAGAAGTTATATGGTTTGTCTCACAACTTATGAGATATTGCAATACATATGTCAAAACAGAATCAACATCAATTCTGCACGCATCACTTTGATATCAATCTCATGAACCAAACTTATTCAATCACAACCAAAGTGAAAAACAGGGATTCATGAACCATATACAATTGAAGTAACTGATAAACACACGTCAATTGGCCTTACAATCCCATACATGTCCCTCCAAATCAAAACCAAATCGTGTCTACTCACAATCAAATGTGATCGAATTACATCCATTCTCGTAAACCTATCGATTACACACATCTGATCAACTATCCGACCAATTACACATATCGGACCGACTTCCGGTCGCCTCATATCTGATCAACCAACATTCCGGCCAACGCCAACACAACCAACCATTCTCCGTCCCTCAGAAACTATAATTCGGCTTCAACAACAATCCCTTCCTCAACGAACCAACCTCGCCCGCGGCGTCCCCTTCACCACCATCTTCATTCTCTCCAACAACAATACCATCAAAAGCCGGATGCAAGAAGATACTATTCAACAGCTGCGTCCCTCGAAGCGCATTCGTCAGCGGCAAATGCCCCAGCGGCGTCTTCTCGTCCAATTCCCAAACAAACTCATCCGGAAACGCCCGGTAATTATACTGCTCCACCTCCGTCGACCCCTCCAACCTTTTCATCCACCCGACCGCCTTAAAAAAGGACGTGAAATCACGGCTACATTTCCCATCCCAAATCCGCTTCTGCACGCTGTACCCGAAGCGGCCGTCGCTGTGGTTCCGCCAGAGGGAGTCGATGGCGAGGAGGGAGGGGGTAGGGATGAACTGGACCTCGGAGAAGAAGACGTAGCCACGGGACTTGGCGGCGGGGCCCGAAAGGTCGATGATGAGGCGGCGGGTTTCCTCGTCGGCGAGACGGAAGTTGTGGGCGGTGAGGTGGTGGTGGAGGGTGGGGAAGGGTGTGGCGGAGGAGGAGGAGGTGGTTGTGGTGGTGGGGAGGGAGAATGTGATGGTGGTGGGTTTGGGGAGGCGTTGGCGGAGAGGGGTGTGGTGGTGGTGGTGAATGGGGTGGAGTGAGTGAGCCATGTGTGAGAGGGGAAATCAGAGAGGAGTGTCAGAGTTAGTCTCGTGTTTTGTGTTGTGTTTGTGGTGGGAAGAGAGGAAGAAAGGGAGGGAGAGGTGATATAATAGGATGAGATGAGGGGGTCTTGTGATTGGTTGGGCTTGGTTGAGGCTGGATTTTCTCTCTCGTAATCGTGTGTGTTTTTTTACCCCTTTTTTCTTTTGAAAATGCTGTACTCCGTACAAAGTTTAGTGGTTGTTGTGGATGTACACTAGGTAATGTTTATATGTTTGTTTAATGGTAAGTTTTTAATCTGATTTTAATATAATAATATTATTTTTTAATTATTATTATTTGTAATTTTTTAAATAAATATTTTATAAATTTTGTTGTTAAATTTATACTTTGAATAATTTATGGAAAATAATATATTATTATTATTATTATTATTATTATTATTTTGAACTAAATATGTATATTAATTAAGATTATTAAAAAAATATTAAATTTTATATCGATTCATAATTTATAGGAAAAATAATATGATATTGACTTTTACGAAAAATGTATTATCCAACTTTGATTTTAAGTTTTTATAATCATATAAATTTTTTGTTTAATAATTTGTGATGGTAACTTAAATTGAAAATAAAAGACCATGAACTATTTATATTCATATTTATATATTTTTTTAATTTTTTAATTTCATTTTCTTACACATGTTTATAATATATTAGATTTAGGAAAGATGGAGAGTCAATTATATTAAATATATTTAATTTAGATTTTAGTCATTAATGAAAGACTAACTAAATTTGATGTGAAAGAGAACCAGACTTTGGTACCAAAATAGATAAATTAAGCTTTATATTTTTAAATAGATTATGTCAATCAGATGGACTGCTACAAAATACGACTGATGTTTTGAATTGATGTTTTTAGTTGCTTTAACGTTAATAGCACATCTTTTCCTTAACCTATTCCATTTTCGAATAACTGTTGTGTTTAGCTATTATATGATTTATTTTATTGAATATACATTATACAAGCGTTGATTGCTTGGATTATTTTTCATATTGAATCAATATTTTTGAGTTGTGAAAAGTCATAAGAAAATAAGTAGTCATTATGGATTGATTGGTTATGCATTAAATTCATACCAACCAAATTTGATACCAAACTTTGATATCAAGAATGACTAAATTTGTTTTATATATTAAATAGATTAGTGACAGACTAGTGTTCCGCATTACGTGTGTACTAAAACTTGACGGAATCATACAAGTACGAATTTTTTCCCCGAATTAAATCAAAATTTAAGAAATTCCGAATCTAGGTCAAGAGAAAAAGCTTATTCTCAATTTATGTCGATTTCAGTAGATTAAAGACAAAACGACATCCGACGTGACTCAAGAAAAAAGGTGTCTGACGCCTCTCATTAGCCTAAAGGCGTCGGGTGTCTTTCACTTTAATATGCGTCGGACGTCTTTCACTTTGATATGCGTCGAACGTCTTTCACTTTGATACACGTTGGGAATGACTTCACACATAAGCATCGGGCGCCTCTCCCTTGTTATGAGACAAATAGAGTCCCAAACCACATTGATCAAGGTGAAATTTCCAACCCCTACCTCCTAATATATATTCCTTCCTTCTTATTTCCCTCACCATTTCAAACACTAAAAATCAAAAAATTATTATTCGGTTTTATTTTTTTAGTTTAAAGATTATGCAGGATCATTCCGACGAAATCTTCGACTAAGAATCGATGAAACTCCGATGAAGACCTGACGAAATCTCAAACGAAAATTCGACGAAATTAGTTCAAGGTAATCCAATATCCTAAAACTAAAGGTGTTAATCGGGTCGGTTCGGGGTCGATTTTTTATCGGTTCGATTTTTATCATCCAAAACCAAAACAGAATCAATTAATTAATCGGTTTGAATTTCAAAACCAATACTGTTTACTAATCGGATCAATGTTCTTTGTTTTTAAACTGTTTTTTTTACCATGATTCATACGATTTCGTCTTAAATATTCCTGATGATAATTATAAATATCATTCATTAAAATAACTCTATAAATTTTTTCCAGACATGTTAGCAAACATAAATTAGATATATCGAGTTAAAAAAAAAAAAGAACGACATAAGTCATACTGAGAGTATATAAAGAAATGATTTTCATACTCATGAAATAAAAAAATATTCGACCCCAAAAGAAAAAAATGATTGAAGTTTTATTTTTTTATTTCTAACAAAAGAAGTAAAGACAATGTCCATAATATTAAAGATATTTACTAGTTATCTTAGATTTAAAATAGTGAAAAGTATTTGATTTTTATGCTTAACAATCTTATGTAAAACAATTATGATAATTAATTTTAGGGATTTTGATATATTAATCCCTCAAATATTTGTTAATTCCAAAAAACTCCCTCAAATCCTTCAATTATATATTGAAAGGACAAACTAATCCACGGATCAATTAAACCTTTAAATCTAACTGTGGACAAAGATCGATGCCTTAATTTTACTACGAATTAGCATTTTTTTAGCATCACAAGCATTTCTATCACCACCACAAAATTGAGACAATCAATCATCCGCTTCATGACAAATACAATACATATCCTGATATTCAACATCAAACCACAATATCTTTCTATCCTTTGATTCCCATTTGTCTCTATAAATCCTAATTCATGCCTAGGATTTCCATGTCCTTTCATGATCCGTGATGATAAGTTAATGGAGTCTGTCGAAGCCATGGATTATTGATCATTAGATTATATATATGGCATAGGTTTGAAGTCAAAGCCGTTGCTATGTTCATCAATTAGTGCGAATTGAAGAAAAATCAAAATTACTTAGTTCTCTTTAGGTTTTCTTACGAGATGATTTTTTTTGAGATGACCATCAAATTGGATTCTTTCGTTAAATATAACAGTTGCGTAAACATTTGGATTAGTTTGTCTTTTAAGTGTATTGAACGATTTAAATGGAATTATAAGGATTTAAGAGATTTTTTTTGAATTATTAAAGATTTGGGGGATTAATAAGTCAAGAATCCTTAATTTTAAATGGTTCGGTAATCAATTCCAAATGGTTCGATTAATCTTTTACCATCGGTTAATCTGTTTTATTCGGTTTTGAACCGTAATTTTATTTTATAAATCAAAATCGAATCGATTATTCAAATTAATAATCGGTTTTGTCGGTTTCAATTTATCGTGTTCGATAGTGATTTGGTAATCGATTCGACCTCCGTTTTAACAGTCTTACCTAATTGAAAAAATTACAACAAAATTTTGATTAAATTATAGATAATCCACTCATTATCGTAGCATTAGAAAAAGAGCTTTCGGGAGTGTGTGTCATGATATAGTTGTATCTAGTGAAAAATGAACTAATCTTAATCCTTGATTTGTGTTATTTTAATTTTTTAAATATTTGTTTATTATTAAACACACCTATGTCATGACACACACTCTCCTTTCCATTAAAAAAATGACTATAAATTAGTATTAAATCAATATAATGTTTAAAATTAGCTTTTGTAAAATGAAAAAAGCATTCCTGTTGCACGCAATAGGAAGTAAACTGCTGGAGCATTTTCCCCACAAGTTTAAGATTTGAAACAACAAATTGAAATTTGAAACAATATTTTAAACAAATGGGTGATGAAGAAAACCCTGCAATAGTTTACTTTCTGTTACCTACAGCAGGAACCATTTTCGGTTTATAAGATGTGGAATTAGTGAAATTTCTGAAATTAGTTTATGTAAAATTAGTAGACAGTAGAATTAGTGATTCTTAGTGAAATTAACTTAGAAAGGGTTAAGATTTTTACACAAAACTATAGTTTTTCAACAATAATTACAAATACATACACAAGAAAAAATTATTTCAAAAAGACTACAATTCATTCATCGCATCTAATCCCTCATTCTATCTTCACCTCCCCCAACCCCTACCATCACCCCATCACTGCCAGAATCTTCACCGGATTTGACACGTCGTCGAATCGTCGCCAAAATCCAACAGATCGTCGGATTCGTCACTGGAATCCGGCATGTCGTCGGAATCGTCATTTGAGTTTGGCAAGCCGTCGAAATCCAACAATTCCCCGGAATTGTTGCTGAAATCCAACATGTCTGAAACAGAGCGCTTGCAAAAAAAAAAAAAAAAAACAAAACGCTTAAAGGAAATAAGAACAGAGCGTTTGAATAAAACAAAACAGAGCGCCTGAAAAAAAAAATAGAGTTCCTGAACAAAAACAAACAAAGCGCGTGAATAAAACAAAACAGAACGTCCGAACAAAACAAAATAGAGCACCAAAAGAAAAAACAGAGCCCCTCCACAAAAAAACAAAACACAACAGCAACCTTCCCCAGCTCATTCTGAAATACAACCACCTAATTCAACAGTCTGAACAAACAAAACAGAACAAGCAATCGATCAAATTATCAGCAGTTTGCCAACCACGATAGAACACACGATCAAGCTCGAACTCGTAAAACGCCGGTTGTCGGGACCGTATACCACGAGCTCAGAGGCATAACAACATCCTCTATCTACTTCTACACGACCACAAACACACACACAAACAAATCCACATCAAATCCACAATCAACACAACTCAATGACAAATCGAATCGAAACAAAACTAATCGAGAATCGAGTCTCATGTTTGAAATACAACCGCCTAATTCACCAATAAACATATTCTCCAGCACATGCACACGGTAACCTTCCCACAAACAACCCAATGCTTACACTGTAAGCACGACACATATCAAACCATGCATCCCACTTATGCTCTTGTTCCTCATAATCTTACGCATTCTATACGCGCTCTCTATGATCGCATCCTATTTTTCCATAACACGCTTGTTGTGGGGAATCGAGGCGAATGATTCATGGTGAGATAAGATCAAGATCGAGATCGGACAATGGTGGTTTTGGTGGTGGAGAGGGATGAGAATGGGATGGGGATCCAATGGAGAGAGGCGAGGGGAGAGAGCGTGGTGGTTGTATTGAATTGAAGAGGATGTCATATATTCTCATCAATGGAGAAACTATTACATGGTTTTAAATAGAACTACTATTGCTACAATCAAGGAGAAATAGTTGTTGCCTAATTATGGATTGCTATTTATGGATTACAACGCATGAGGAGCTCTTCTAGCCATTAGACAGTGTTTGCTTTGATACACCCCTGCAAGATAAAGATTGAGAGGATCAAATCTTCATCTTGTCTCGTAGGATCAAATCAGAGGTTTCGTGAGGACGTCGGCGATCTGATCATGAGTAGAGATGAATTGCACTTGTAGTCGTCGATATGCTACATGATAACAAACGAATGAAAATTGATTTCGACGTGTTTCATCCGACCATGAAAAAGGGGATTGACAGCAAGATATGTTGCGCCCAAATTGCCGCACCAAAGTGTAGGAGCAGTAGTTAACGAAAAACCAAACTCATGTAGAAAGTGACTTAGGTGGATTAATTCGGCTGTAGTGTTGGCGAGTGACTTATATTCGGCCTCGGTGGAGGAGCGAGCCACTACAAGTTGTTTCTTCGATTTCCATGAAATGATATTGGGGCCGAGGTAGACGAAGTAGCCGCCGATAGACTTGCATTCAATGGGATCGCCTGCTCAGCCAGCATCACAGAAGGCTTGCAGAAAATGAGCATTAGTACGTTGAATGAAAAGACCATGACTGGACGTACCTTGAAGGTAACGAAGGATCCGTTTAATGAGCTGTCAGTGCTCATCAGTGGGTGCATGCATGAAATGACATGCTTTTGTTCACTGCAAAACGAACATCCGGTCGAGTTAAGGTTACATATTGTGAGCCCCCTACGATCGAACGATAAATAGATGGGTCAGGCATAGGTTCTGAGTTAGTGGCTGGAGGCTTGGAAAAGATTGGTGTGGGTGCGGGTTTGCATTGAGAAATGCCGGCGTGGTGTAGGAGATCAAGAATATAGAGGGTTTGTGTGAGGAGCATGCCCTGGTTGCGTGGTTACACTTCAATTCCAAGGAAGAAACTGAGCGGCCCAAGGTCCTTAACCGGAAAGACGGAGAAGAGCCGAGTGAGTAGAGCAGAGATGGTGTTATGGTCATTGCTAGTGAGAAGGATATCATCGACATAAATGAGGAGGTAGACAACGGCACCCCCGCAATTTCGGATGAATAGAGAGGGATGGCTTCGTGAACCTGAGAAGCCAAGACATAAGAGTAATGAGGATAGATGATTAAACCAAGTACGTGGTGCTTATTTTAATCAATAAAGTGAATGCTGAAGGCGACAAACATGGTTGGGACGGTGTGGGCCGATAAAGCTGGGTGGTTGAGTCATGTAGACGACTTCAGAAAGAGTGCCATGGAGAAAGACGTTGTTAATGTCAAGTTGTCAAATCGACCACCCATGGGAGATGGCGAGGGAGAGAACTGTGCGAATGGTCGTTGGCTTGACAACATGGCTAAATGTTTCATCAAAATCGACACCTGGCGTTGGTGATAACCTTTGGCAATGAGTCAAGCTATGTAACGTTCGACGGTGCCATCGGCCTTCCTTTTGATACGAAAGACCCATTTCGATCCAATTAAGTTCATGTGACGAGTGCGGGGAACAAGGGTCCAAGTGTAATTTTGGGTAAGGGCTCGAAACTCGTTGTTCATGACGGAGCGCCATTCAGAAAATTATATAGCTTGGGAGAGGATAGAGGGTTCAGAGAGTGGTGGTTGGCTAGGATCATTCGGATCAGATGTAGTGGATGTGGCAAGAAGGGATAAAGGAACTCGTTTTGGAGGATAGGGACATAGGTTATATATAGTTGAGCGAGGCAGGCTAGATGATGAAATTGAATGGTGAGTAGGAGTTGGTGAACTTGTGTTGGTGATGTCTGGGTGTGAATCTGGTTCAAGGTGGGATGAATTTGCTTGGGGAGGAGATGTGGAACGAAGTTCGGTCGATGGGTTGGGAGAGGAAGAACGGAGTCGGGCCGTGGTGTTCGGCAGCTGAGGGTGTGGATAGGGGGAAGGGAGGATCGATGTGACGACCCAAGGTGAGGTGGGTGAGGTAGTGTTGGGCGGCTAGGTTGCTGTGGGCTAACAGAGAAAAGGAAACAAAGTTTTGTCAAAATGAACATGTCGAGCAATATAAGTGCGATTCGACGAAGGATCTAGACACCGATAATCGACATGGGATGGACTGTACCCAAGAAAAATGCAACGATATGAACGATAGTCCATTTTATGTTTGTTATATGGACGCAACAGCAGAAAATACAGACAGCCGAAAGTACAAAGAAACGAATAGTCAGACGGTTTATAAAAAACAAGTTGGTAAGGTGAGATACCGTTTGTGACAGGGGAGAGCATTCGATTGATTAAATAAACGACAGTGTCAAAAGCGAGATGCCAGTAACGACATCGAATACCAGAATGGGCAAGGAGAGTTAAGCCTATTTCAACAATATGACAATGACGCCGTTCAATGACGCCTTGTTGCTCATGGGTATGGGGAGCGGAGATACGGTGATGGATGCCATGTTGTCGAAGGTAGGGGTGAAGTGGATGGAATTCGCCTCCCTAGTCGGTTTGGATGGATTTAATTTTTCGATCAAAGATATTTTCTACTGTGGTTTTGAATTGTTGAAAGGTGGCAAAAACTTCAGATTTTTTACGCAATGGATAGACCAGAGAAATTTAGTGCAGTCATCCATTAAGGAAAGATAAAAGCGATGTCCTTAATAAGAAGAAATAGAGGACGACGCCCATACATCAGCATAAATTAATTCTAGAAGAAAGGCACTTCTCATGGGGAATGATGGTAAGGAGTTCGATGAGATTTTCCAAGTTGACAGGCCGAACATAGTTGATGACGATGAGGTGGCGAAAGGGAGATTTGAAGTCGTTGCAACATTTGTTTTACTATCGATGGATGCAGGTGACCCAAACGATTATGCCAGATGTTGGAAGAGCTGCTGGCGATGGTTGTGAGTAGTGCAGTGGGACGGAGAATAGGAAGTTCATAGAGAACCTGTTTGGATGGTTGGGTTAGCAGAGTAGTCTTGGTTGTCCGATCCTTTACAGCAAAATGAGATGGATGAAATTCAATAAAAATATTATTATCTGTAGTAAATTGACTGACAGAAAGAAGTTGTTTAATAATGGTGTGCTTCCGTTAACATAACAGAGCAGTCCTTGTCCATCCAAAAAGGGTTCTTCTTGGGTAAGCCAAAAGATATAATTTTTAGAGGTTAATTTGATGAAAATAAAGTGTTGAGAATTTGAGAGGAGAATTGTGGTGGATCTGGGAGAGTTGATGGCTATATTGTCAATGGATGTGTTGGTGGTACTGGTAGGAGATTGAATTTCAGCCATTGTTAGAACAAGGAGAAGAGACCTCGATGGAGGATTTTATGCCTCTGATACCATATTGAATTGAAGAGCATGTCACATATTCTTATCAATGGAGAAACTATTACATGGTGTTAAATAGAACTACTGTTGCTATAATCAATGACAAATTGTTGTTGCCTAATTATGGATTATAGGACTCGAGGAGAACTCATTAGAGTGTTTGCTATTTATGGATTGTAAAGTACGAGGAGCTCTTCTAGCCATTAGGCAGTGTTTGCTTTGATACCGCCATTGTTGATCGTCGTAGATTGGGAGGAGTGGTGTGAGGAGGAGAAAGGGGGAGGAGGGGGAGAAAGAGTGGGGAAGTGAGAGAGCGCTTGAAATTATATGTTTTGAGGAAGATTTTTTCGTGAGTATATTTTTTTAATATTTGTTAAAATGTTATAGTTCTTGATATTTTACTGAAAATGTTATAATTTATTGTCAAAAATTTTGAATTATGTAAAATTAGTTTCTATAAAATGTGATATTAGTAAAATGTGTGAAATTATAACATCTTTCCAATATTGACATTATTTTGTGAGAAATTAGTGTTACATTATTTTCTGTAAAACAAGTGTTACTTTGGAAAAATGTGAAATTAGTTTAATGTATATAATTTGTTACTGTGGAATTAGTGTACTTAGGGAATTTAGCAGATTTTTTTTATCAACTAAGAAAAGGCTTTAAATTAGTGTTTAATTAGTAAAATGTGTAAAGTTAGTTTTTGTAAAATGTGTAATTAGTTAAACCTGTATAGCCAAGACATATTTTTATATAGAGATTTTATTTTGACCGTTTATTAAGATTTTGGATAGCCAAGGCATGTTATTGCAACATTTAAAGTTTGTATATAGACATATTGTAAAATCAAAATGGGAACAAAATATAAGAAAAACTTATATTTGGGATTTTTCAACAATCATTCTTATATATTTATAATTTACTTACTATCTGATAGTGAGTTTATTTTGATCGTTTGTTAAGATTTTGGATAGCCAAGACATATCATTACAACATTTAAAATTTTTATATAGATATTATATATGTAAAATTTATAGTATTTTTTAATTATGATATATAATTTATTACTCCATGTAGCATAGACATATTACCGCAACAATTAAGATCTATTGATTGAAGGCTACCATTATTGTATACTATTGGTTTGTTTTTCCTTTCATTCTAATTAATATTTTAGTTATCATATTCAATTGATCAAAAAATCAAATGTTTTATTAAAATCTTGAACGGTCAAGATATCTTGGTACGACACAAACTTGAAAAATACAGCCATATTTCGCGATCCATGGGTTCTGTCACTACCAAGCTGGAAAGTACCTTTCTATCCAAGGGCCAGCTGCTTCCTCAAAAGTTGATGTACTGATTGATCCCTCATCGGAAAGCTAGAATTGGGACTTAATCTTTTACATATTCCCGCAAATGCCGTTGAACCTGTTACGAACGGATCTGCTAATTATAAACACAAACAATAACAAGTACGTAAAAATAAATGAGACAAAGATTTTTACGTGGAAACCCTTGCGGGAAAAACCACGGGCGGTCGACGACGACAAAGAATCCACTAGTCAAATGAGAAAATATAAAAGGAGCAATACGAGTATCAAGAACTCGTAACAAGGAGTTAAACACCCTCACTTTAATGTGTTTAAAGGGTTTAAGGTATTTAATATACCAAAAACTCCACGGCCTCTTCCACTTCTTATCCCCTTTCTTCGTCCGCCTCTCTGCCTTCTCTCTTTCCTTTCTTTCTGCTTCTCTGCCACACTCTCACGGCTTCTACACCTTCTCTGCCTCTCCTCTTCTCTCCTTTTATAAACCAAAAACAACACGGAAGGCCACGGACACCACACCCGAAGCCCACACGGGAATGAAGAACACGCGGAGAAGAACGCGGAATGATTTGAGGCATACTTTTCAACAAATCTCCACCTTGACTCAAATCATCATCATTGTCGTCAAGCAACCTCCACCTAGGTTTCAAACGAGTCTAACTGCCCTCCACTCTTAGGAGTTTCAGGCAATGACGAAACTTGGAAATAGAAATTAGCTTCGTCAATATATCTGCTGGATTCTCAGCAGTAGCAATCTTGATCACCTTGACATCTTTAACGTCCCATACGAAGTAATACTGGATGTCAATGTGCTTAATTGTCTCATGATGCATCTGATCACGGGTCAAGTAAATGGCTGATGAACTGTCACAGTGAACCACTATGCTATCTTGCTTCAGACCTAAGTCAGAAGCCAAATTCCTCAGCCAAATTGCTTCCTTCACAGTTGATGCAACAGCCATGAACTCTGCTTCTATAGTACTCAAGGCTACAGTATCTTGTAAAGTTGCCTTCCAAGAAACTGGCCCACCACAGAAAGTGAATACATACCCTGTAAGTGACCTCAGACGATCCAGATCTCCAGTATAGTCTGAATCTGAGAACCCTTCAACATTGTTGCTGCCTCCACCTCGCCTTGCATCGTAGACGAGGCTTAATCCCGATGAACCCTTGAGATACCTAAGGATCCATTTCGCAGCCTGCCAATGACCTCTACCAGGTCTGCTCATATAAATTGGGTCGAGTGCATACCATGGCGTACATCAGGGATCCAACTGCACTCGCATAAGGCACTGAGGTCATACTCCTCACCTCATCCTCAGTCTTCGGTGAAAGCTTCAAGGATAGCTTGAAGTGCGCTGCCAAGGGAGTAGAAACGGGTTTGACATCTTTCATGCCAATTCGGTCTAGAACCTTCTGAATGTACTTCTTCTGGCTCAAGGTCAAGACTCCATGTTTCTTATCCCACTCGATCTCCATGCCCAGAATCTTCTTTGCTAGGTCAAGATCCTTCATATCGAACTCACTACTGTGTTGTGCCTTCAACTTGTCAATAGTCCCCTTGTCTCTATCAGCAATCAACATATCATCTACATAGAGCAAAAGATATACCTGACTCTCATCAGGTTATTGCTGATGATACACACACTGATCGTACGGGCTTTGTGTGTATCCAATGCTTGCCATAAAGGTGTCAAACCCGTGATACCATTATCGGGACGACTGCTTCAATCTGTACAATGATTTCTTCAGAAGATAGACTCGGTCTTCCATTCCTGTCAATGAAAAACCATCTGGCTGGCGCATATAGATCTCCTCTTCTACCTCAACGTGTAAGAACGCCGTCTTCACATCCATTTGCTCAAGTTCAAGGTTGAACTTAATAACTAAAACTAGAAAAACTCGAATAGAAGTATGTCTGACTACAGGAGAAAAAACTTCAGTATAGTCAATACCTTCCTTCTGAGTGAAACCCTTAGCCATCAATCTGGCCTTGAATCTCACATCGCCACCATCACCTGCTTCCTTCTTTTTGAACACCCATTTGTACCCTACGGTGCGCTTTCCCTTCGGCAAGTGAACTAGGATCCAAGTATTGTTTTTGTGAAGAGACTCTAGTTTCTCTTCCATAGCTGTAGTCCATTGGGCACATTCTGAACTAGCGACGGCCTAACTGATTGACAAAGGCTCATTCTCAAGTGTCTCGCTAACAATGTGTGCATATGCCACCAAATCCGAATAGCCATATTGAACTGGGGGTCTGATCTCATATCGTTCCCTGTCACGACTAAGTTGGTACTGCTGTAGAGTGGGTTCCACCTGGATTGGATCTGATATTAGTGGTTCCACTCCTGGATCTTTTACTTCTTGAACTGGCTGCAAAACATCAGTGGGAATATTGGGATCTGAGGATTCCCCATCCTGATGCTCCATCTCAAATATTGATCTCTCGACTACTCATGTCTGCTCCACCTGCTGCTGAATGCTCCCTTATTGCTCAACTTTCTTGGCTAACATTGACTCCTCGTCAAATGTGACATTTCTGCTGATGATGATTCCAGGTGATGATGGATCAGTGGAGTACAATCTGTATCCCTTTACACCTGGCTGGTATCCAAGAAAGATGGCCTTCTTGGCCCTAGGTTGCAACTTCCCTTCAGTAACATGATAGTATGCAGGGCAACCGAAAACACGAAGGTTGGAGTAATCAGCGGGCTTACCAAACCAAGCCTCACAAGGTGTTTTCATCGATAATGCTGAGGAAGGTGACCTGTTTACCAGATAACAGGTCGTCATAACTGCTTCAGCCCAAAACCTCTCCTTCAGTCCGGCTCTAATCATCATGCACCGAGCCCGCTCCATGAGCATCCGTTCATGCGTTCTGCAACCCCATTCTGCTGAGATGTGTAAGTGATAGTGCGATGCCTCACAATGCCTTTGTCCTTGCAGAACTCCAGAAATTGCTTGTTCACAAATTCCATCCCGTTGTCGGTATGAAGTCTCTTGATCTGCCTGCCGGTTTGCGTCTCAATCAACTTCAACCATTCCTTGAATGTCTCGAATACTTCAGATTTCTCTTTCAAGAAATATATGCAGACATAACGGGAGTAATCATCAATGAAGGTCAAAAAATACTTTTTACCTTCCATCGAAGCATGCGGAGATAGCCCCCATAAATCTGAGTGAATGTAATCGAGTGTCCTTTTCGTTCTGTGCATTGCACCTCTAAACGACACTCTCTTCTGCTTGCTGAAACACAGCCCTCGCAGAACCCAAGCTTCTGTGTCTTCAATCCTCCAAGCAAGCCTGCTGAACTCAGAACATCCATCCCCCGATTAGGCATATGTCCAAGCCGCATATGCCATAGCTTCATCTCAGAACTAGCCTCACCATCACGGACGGACAATGAATTTGCAATAGCTGTAACTCCATCCTGCATCGCGCCGATCAGATAGTACAATCCAACACAAAGTCGAGCCTTCATAGTCACCATACGGTTCTCTTTGACCTCAATTTCCCCATACTGAGAATGATAGGAACATCTTTCACGATCAAGGGAACCCAAAGAGATAAGATTCCGTCTCACAGCTGGAACATATCAAACATCTTTCAATGTTCGCACAACACTATCCCACATCCGTATACGAACATCTCCCACACCAAAAGCCTTACAGGCAGCATTATTATCCATAAGGACTCCGCCGCCATTCGACTCAGCAAATGTGGTGAACCACTCCCGATGCGGACAAATGTGAAAGGTGCACCCGGAATCCATCACCCACTCTGAAATGGATGCTACCAAGGACTCCACGACGGATGTAAGAACTGTCGGGACTGTCTGGGTCTTGACAATACCAGCAACTAGGGCTTCCTCCTCTTTTGCTTGTTCTTCAGTTTAGGACATTCGTTCCTTCAATGTCCCTTCTGATGACAATAGTGACAAGAGTCGGATTTCTTCGAGTTTTTGCTCTTCGATCGGTCTTTGAACTTATCATGTTGTCTTCGATCCTGTCTCCCTCTGATGAATAGCGCATCATCTGAGCTTCAGGGCCTGGACGATTCCGAGAGCTGGTGTCTCAGTTGGCTACTGGTCACAGACGTCTTAACGTCTTCCAGTGACAAAGAATCCCTACTATGGATCATAATAGTTACAAAGGCCTCATAGCTACTAGGGAGAGAACACAACAGAATAACCGCCGTTTCTTCATTGTCGATGGTGACTCCAATATTTTTCAGACCAATAAGGATAGTCTGAAACTCCGTCAAGTGCTTTTCTAGTCAGGTAGTGGATTCCTTCATTTGAAAGAATGAAGACGCTGCCTCATGTACAAACGAGAAGCAACAGATTTGCTCATCTATAATCTGGACAACTTATCCCAAAGAGGCTTGGCAGATTTTTCCTCCAGGACGTTCTAAAGAATATCGTTAGAAAGACACAGCTGTAAAGCCGTACATGCCTTCTTATCCATCTTCATGTTATCTTCGCCTTTCATTTCTATCGATAATTTATCAACCCCTTGCAGAATCTCTTCGATTTTTTCTTGCTTTAATAACGCAACGACTTTCACTTTCCAAAGTCCAAAATTGTTTGTGCATCGAATTTTTTCACACTAAATTTCAAAGGCGTCATCGCGCTGAAAATTTTTCCCAAAACACTGTTAATGTCGAAAACACTGTTCCTGCCGGAGTACTGTTTACCGAAACAATGTGTAAACAGTGTCTCTATCCGTACAATATTCACGGAACTGTTCATCCGAGGAAAAAAGTTATTTTTTGTGGAAAATGCAAAAAAAAAAAAAAAAAAGACCCGCAAAAAAATATAACTTAAATCCCAAACTTAACAACATTCGTTTCTAAACTTACGTGGGCGAACCTGATGTAGAAAATAAGGATTGAAACATTCCAAACTCTGATACCAGTTTGTTACGAACGGGTCTATTAATTATAAACACAAACAATAACAAGTGCGCAAAAATATATGAGACAAAGATTTTTACGTCGAAACCCTTGTGGGAAAAACCACGGACGGTCGCCGACGACGAAGAATCCACTAGTCAAATGAGGAAATACAAAAGGAGTAATACGAATATCAAGAACTTCGTAATAAGGAATTAAATATCCTCACTCTAATGTGTTTAAGATATTTAATATACCAAAAACTTCACGGCCTCTTCCTCTCCTTATCCCCTTTCTTCGTTCGCCTCTCTACCTTCTCTCTTTTCTTTCTTTCTCCTTCACTGCCACACTCTTACAGCTTCTACACCTTTTCTGTCTCTCTTTTTCTCTTTTTTTATAAACCAAAAGCACCATGGAAGGCCACGGACATCACCCACGAAGGCCACGCGGGAATTAAGAACACGTGGAGAAGAATGCCAAATGATTTGAGGCTACTTTTCAATAGAAGCCATTCTGCTAGTGCCTCTTGGCTTGGCGAAAAAGGATGATTGGTGGGCATGGCACCTCGAGAAAAATGGCATATTTTCTGTGCGTGAAGAGCGCTTATAAAGCGGCTAACTGGTATCGTTTCATGACACAAGTGGAGGAAGGAGTGGGTGCATGAACTGGCGTCAAATTTTGCGCTTCGAAGTACCCCCTCAAACGAAGGTATTTTTTTGGAGAGCGTGAAACAATTGTCTTCCTACCCGATCTAACTTAAGGAGGAGGGGATTGGATATCGAGGATACTTGCCCTGTATGTGAGAACTCGCCGGAAACTGTTCCACATATTGGGTTGCTGCAGCTTTGCGAGGAGGTATTTAGTATAAGTTCGTCAATACTGAGCCCTCCTTCAGTTGCAGATGACTTCAAAATTTGGCCATTGCAGATGGTGGGGATATTGAGTGAACGGAATTCGCTGATTTGGCTACTTCTCTTTTGTAATATTTGGATGAACCGCAAGGCAAAGGTCCATGGAACAGGGACGAAACCAGCTGCACTTATTCATCGATTATCTAAGTCATCCATGGTGGAGTACCGAGCAGCTCAAAGGACAATGACCAAACTTGTGCTCGCGAATCCTAATGGAAGGAATACTAAATGGACGAAACCCCTTGAGGGCATGATGAAGATAAATATCGATGTATCGACTAGAATACCGGGAATCATAGCCTTGGGGGTCGTGATAAGAGATGAGCATGGTGAGCTTCGGCTTGCAACGGGACAGAACCTGCAACTAAAGGTCGATCCAGACGTTGGGGAAGCACTAACTTTTCGACAGGGATTGCAAGTGGCTAAAACTACTGATACGGAAAGAGTGATCATTGAAACATATTGTAAGCTGGTATTGCAGAAGATAAAAGCCAAAGAATAAGACCTGTCGCTGTTAGGCAGTGTAATTGATGATTATGTAATACTGAGAAGGTCGTTTTGTAAGGTTCAAAGCTCTTGGGTGTATAGGGAAGCCAATAATGCTGCACATGCTATGACGAATTTTTGTGTCTGATTGTCATAGGTTACAAGGGTTGTGTTGTAGTATGCTTCCCCAGTGTAAACGCTTGTTTATTTGACAGAGAGCAATGAACTAGTCTCGATGGGCTTTTGTAAAATGAATAAATAAAAAAATAAATAATAAATAAAAAAGGTGTTACGTGAAATAATTTATCTCCTTCCCAAACATCCTAATACAAAAATGAGATAAGTATTTAAAGGAGATTATTAACTTATTAGTCCAAACCTATGCTTTTATTCCCAAGAAAATAAACAGACCCGTAGTGTTTTTCTTTTTAAAGAAAAGATTTAGATTATATTAATATGGAAAAGAGTTACATAAAACTCCATATTACAAATGCACGCCATATGCCCATCTCAATCCGAAATCTAACACAAACTTCAGCGTACGTTCTAAGCTCACCAGATTGAAATCCAATGTGAGAAACAAGAACATACGCCTAAGTATTGCGTAGATATCAAAGCTATCACTAAGGCATAGGCTATTATACCATAAATTAAAGTTGATTATCACCATACTTTGATACATCTAAACATTACATTACACCAAATCACACCAAGAAAGTATTCTTCTTCCCACGTCCTCTGGCCTCAATATAAAGACCGGAAAAATTTGAGATAATTTATTTCTCAAATAATAATAAAAACAGTATATTAGGGAATGTAGTAATTTATACAATGAGGTTATAAAATTCGTTTGTTGAAAATCATAGCAAAAATATAAGGATCCGAAAAATTTCGTAAAATTTAGTTCACGATAATTAACGTGAATAGTAAATAATCATACGTTATAATTTATTTTGCGGGGTTAAAAGGCTTGTTTGACGATATAATAAGAAAAGAATACAAAATATGAATGAAATACAACCCTAATACGCAAATTCGAAGAAATATAGTCTTAGTATAAAATTAGCGTATTTATACGAAAATGACCTAAACCTAATTTTGTCACTTATTTTTTTTTAATGTCAATTTCTACTTCACTTAAATTAAATTAATTATCCACTAAATATCCACTAATCCACTAAAACTATTTTAATTGATTTTGTTTCCTATAAATACAAGCTCTTTTCTCCTTGAAAAACTTCTTATAAACATAAAAACACTCCTTATCATGCAAGAGAAGAGATAAGCAAGAGAAAAGAAGAAGGAGAGTTTGAGAAGAAGAGGAGAAGTTAGGGTTACAAGGCGACGAGGATCCTTCATCATTAATAAGAAGATGATCATCTTGTTTAGAAATTTTGTGAAAAATCATGGGCTCTGTGATAAATTTGAATTTTAATATATGTTGAATCGTCACATGTCTAGTTTCTAATAAAGTTGATAAATCATGATTTGGAGTTGTGAATCTAAAGATATAAATCAAAACGTACAGATATATTAATTTAAAAAAACTGGTTACAAGGATCACTTTGTGACTTGATTTGGAATTACATAGAAAGAGTTTGAAAATGAGCCTTATATCAATGAAAAGACCTTGAAGTTCATTTTTCAAAACAGTTTAAAAATCTATATTTGGAGTTGTATTAACTGATTAGTGAAGTAAGATCAAACTGTCTGATCTAGCAGAAAATACAAAGTTGAACAAATAAACTGTTATTGTTGATAAGGTTTTGTGATAAAAACTCCGATTCTATGAAAACATTATAGAGTCTATTTTATGTAGAATTTTACGAAATATTTTTTGGAGTTATATATGAGAAGTTATAGATTTAAACGTGTCGAAGGATTATGTTGGACATAATCCAGAAGTGAACAGTTTTGACCCCGAAACAACTCCAAATATACACAAACACTTCTAATGATGATAAATATATAAAATCATCATCATGCACTATCAAAATAAATATGAAAGGCTTTTCTTAAAACTTGACACCACCACATAATATTACTATGGCGATTTTTCAAGAAGTGCAAAAAAATGTACTTAACCTCATAATGTGAACAATCATTCACTCGGGTGTGTCTTAATACGCATATCCTATTATATTATAGGACTTGGAGATGCTACTCATTGTCATTTAAGGATGAGGCTGTGCATATGAAGAACTGTGGTAAAAGATAACGTTTAGATTTACTGTTTGTGACGATGTGTATTATTATACCGTGAGTATAATAATATGCATTGGAGTCTTTGGATGTAGTCACTAAATGTGACTGATGTAAAATACTGACTACAACTGCTGTGTGTTGTGTACCAAATTCTGAGAGTTGTGGAGTGCTGTTACATGGTATATGTTATGCCTTATTTACGGGTATAATAAGCGTGAATATGTGAAAGGAGTATAAATCCCCTTTCGCGGATATCCCTTTTGTTAAAGTTGAAAAGAGCTTATTTTTGAAATTGAATAAATCTCACCAAGGGCACAATTACAACATTGAGGTATCTATTATCTGTCATCTCTGTGTGATTGATATGATGATAAGTGTAACAGAGTCTTGAGTGAACTGCTGAGTACAGCAGTGCGTGAGACTTGAACTGAGGGCCTATCATATCACAGTGTCTTTGTCTCAGTTTGTTTCATATGGAGGTCTTGACCGTCGTACCAGAAAGGATATGACAGTAGTAAATGTGACACTCTGAGTTTAGTATGCTTCCAATAATATATTTGAGACATTCGCAAGATAAAATATGCATGAACGTATAAATGAATGGAGTTGGAGAGGGGGACGCATGTTTGATGCGGTGATGTCATTTGGTTCGATACTTGTTTGGTGATTCTGTGTTTTCTGAATAATTTGCTTATTCTAATTTACTAGAATAGATGATCTATGCATTTAATCTGCTTTGTTTGACTAGTGTGTTGATTTCAGAGTGCTGGAACAAAAGATCCAAGTGATCATTCTCCTTTTCTTTTCTTACCTTCTTCTCTCGTGTAATCCCCTGGAAAGGGGCCCGACACGTTATTAAGCTCCTATAACTCACGATAACTATTTTTCTGTGTCTTTCCTCTTCTCTTTGTTAACAGGAGCAAGACTTGGAGAGAAGTGTGATCTAAATTTTGATGCTAGATGTAACTTATGTGTGAAAGGTAATCTGATTGTAGAAGGAGATGTAAATTTTGCAGCGAAGGTGATATTCTGAGTTATGATTCAGTGTATCAAAAGTTCCTAAACTAATGATGTATAAGTGAACTTAGCTTAATTTTTATGATTAAGGCAGAATGTATAGTTTTTTCGTAGTTGAGGTGTTGGGCCCAGTAACAGTGACGTCATATGTATCATTAGTAATGATTGAAAAATCGAGGCATTTCACTCAATGTTTTGTGCTGAAAACATATCTCATTTCTAGCCATCCAAATGCCATAAAGCAGTTCAGTTGTAGCACATCTCCTAACTTTGGCTAGCTTCGTCTGCGCTCAACTCACTTTGATCATCCATGGCCACCAATTCTTCAAACTTCTTACCTTCGTCTTAAACTTCAGCCTACTACACACCACACTATAGACCTCAAAAGAATACTCACATCGAAAGATATGTGATTCACATCCTCTTCCTCCCTTCCACATAGAACACACCCAGCTTCATCACATACACCATGATTATCCAATCAACTTCTTGTTCTCAATATGTTCTTCAAAGCTAACCAATAAACAAACCCAGGTCTTGGTTTGACATTAGGATTCCATATCAATCTCCACCATCCAACCTTACCAGTTCTTCGTCTGAGAATATCATATCCTACCATTACTTAATACAATTGAGTTTGCAACATCTCATCATGATCCCTAACCTTAATAATATCCTTTAATACCCATGTCACCCCTTCTTTTTCCTTCATAGTCCAGACGTTAGCTTCCTTTATATAATAACAGTGGACCCATTTGATCCATAGTCGTTCTTTCTTCATTTGAATTGCCCAAATTATCTTGAACAATATGACCAAATTCCATGCTCTAAGCTGTCTCACCCTTAATCCTCCTTCCTTTCTAGGCAAGCATACATCATCCCATGCTACCAGTTCCTTCTCTTATTCAAAGCCACACCACTCCATGGAAAGGATCTACATATTGCTTCTATCTCCTCAATCACTGCCACTGGTATAAGGAACACTTAGGCCCAAAAAACATGTAAACTCATCAAAATAGACTCAATGATTGAAGTCTATCAACATGGCTGAGGAGTCTTGCTGTCCAAGTACAAATTCTTGCTGTTATCTTTTCTATAAGCACTCCATAATGCTTGATTCCCAACTTACATCCCGCAAGTGGAACTCCTAAATATTTGACAGGCATACTAGGTAACCCTAGTAACTGAGACAATAGTTCTCTTTTTTCCTCAGAGATCCCCCCTGTATACAAGACACTTTTAGAAAGGTTAGCTCGCGAACCTATAGTACAAGTAAATATCTCCAGTAACTCTTTGAAAAAACATACTTGTAGTGTTTTTTCAAGATAAATTGGGCAAAGTTACCTAATGAAAACAAAATCTTTCAACATGCATCTTAGTATCCATTTGAGTTTTGATTTTTGTTTTGGTTCCATTTCACCTAAAAATACAACTTTACCCCTCCTTTTAACCCAACCATAATTAACACAATCTAATCCAACCCACAACCTAACCCTTCCTCTCATTCTCACTCAATCATTTCACCATTTCAAAAAAAAAAAAAAAAAAAAAAACCATTTGTTCTCCAACCATACCACAATTTCAACCAATTTCACCTCTCAATTTATCCAATTCGACCATCCTTTCTCCAATTTGTTTCAAATCCGAAGGTTGGTTTCAATCCTATGGCTCGTACGAAGAGACGGAGTGGACGACCATTTGAATCCAACGACGATGTCAGGCGAAGGAAGGTGCAAACTCGTGCGATGAATGCACCGATGAAGAATCCAAGAAAAGACTCCACTAGGTATATTTTTGTTGCATGTTGAATTCGACCACCATGTTGTTTCAACCAATTCGTTTTCTTTTGCATGTTAAGTAGCTCAGATTTATTTTTGTTACGCGTTTTTTTTCTTTGGGTTTGATTTTTACAGTGCATCGACAAAGAGTACATCAAAGAAAGCCCCTAAGTCAAAATCCAATCGGGGACCAGCTTTCTTCCAAACCCAATGCTTCATTTCGTATTTTAGCGAGCAAATGGAGGATTTGAATAAGGTTATTTCGAATTAATGCCCTTCCGAGCTAAGGGAAACCCCTTTTTTTCATTTTCTTCACGCTCTGAAGTTGCTAATCAGTATTTCTCGATTGAAAGCGATTTTCAATAAAATGTGTGTAGAACCATTAGGAATGAGAATGGGTGTAGAAAATATTTTTGTTCCTATGACAAAGGAACATATTTCTATGATCGTTGCGTTATGTTCTTTTGGAGTGAATGTTGATACCAACTGTCGGATTCCGATTGATACGTTTATTAGGTTGTTTGGGGGTGTCGAGAAAAATGTTATAAGGCCAAACCTTAAGGTGAAGTTGTTCGAGATGGTAGTGTTGAAGGATAAAGAGTCCTCTCTTGATTTTATGAGGGTCTTCATTTTATTTGTGTGTGATTGTATTTTATTTCCTAAGACAATGTTGTATGCTCCGTACTTGTTGTTCTCGTAAGTGGATGATTTGAAGCGTGTAAGAGAGTTAGCTTGGGGTGCAGCTGTCTATAGATCCCTTGTCGATGGCATATTCAAGTGGAAATCAGTGAAGACCTCCTTGTTGCAAAAGAGAAAGAAGGACGAGGATGGAACTGCCCCGAAAATTCCATATTTCGAGGGTTGTGCGTTTGTCTTGACGGTATGTCACTATTAGTTTTTCACTTAATGTGTTACGAATAAACAAGAAATATTTTTTCACATTATTTATCAATTGTGTTTGTATGTGTGGGTGTATGAGCATCTTGAGGGGATTATCTTGAGCCCGACGGAGCATGTTAGCATTTCTAGGATGTTCCGTTGGCTTGACAAGCATGCTCCGTCCTCGCCCAAGGCCATGCTGGAGTTGCTATCTGAAGTCAAGACACATTGTACCCGACCAGTGATGAGACAAAAAAGTTGTTGATCAAAACACTTACACCACAACTGGTATAATACATAGCTTTGTTTTTCTGTGTATTTATGGACTAGTTATTTACATAAATGAACTATGTATTTGTTTTCCTGTGTGAACTGTGTATTTCGTATATATGAACTGTATCATTATTCTCTATGAACTGTGTGTTTCATATATATGAACTGCTTCCTTTGTCGCTGTGAACGGTATATATGTATATATGAACTGCTTCCTTTTTTTTTTTTTTGTGAACCGTATATTTGTAGATATGAACTGCTTTTTTTTTTCTTTGTGAACCGTATATTTTTATATATGAACTGCTTTTTTTTTTTTCTTTGTGTGCCATATATTTGTATATATGAACTGTTTCCTTTTTCTTTGTGAACTGTATATTTGGATATTTGAATTGCTTCCTTTTTTCAAGGTTACTACAACTTTCACCCTTGTTATAAGAGAAAGGGATGATGAAGAGGAATCAGAGGAAGCAAAAGAGAAGAGGAATCAGAGGAGGAGGATACAGAGAGGAATGATGATGAATTAGAGGAGGGGGATGAAGAGAACAATGATGAAGAGTAAAGTGATGAAGAGAGGCAAGATGATGGATCAAAGGAGGGTGAAGACAGGAAGGGTGATAAACATGAATCAGAGGAGCAGAATGAAGAGAGAAATGACAATGAACCGTGAAATGGTGATGATGATGATGACATAGAAGGATCTGAAGTGGAGATCCAAAAGAGAAAATACAATGGTCCAGATGAGGAGAATAACAATGATGATGAGAAGGTGGATGGACAGGAATCAACAAATGATGGAAAGATATCATAGAAACAGTGAAATCCATCAGTCAAGAAGAGCATGAGGAGGAGGATGTTCAAGAATCAAAGGAGACCGAAGGTAATATGAACTGTGTTTGTATGTTTTGTGGATTGTTTTTTATTTCATTTTTGAACTATCAATATTGAATGCATGCACTGTCATTTTCGCAGGAGTGCGAATGGACTTGGTTAAGGATGTACCTGAACGAGAAATTGTTTGTGGTCTGATCAGGTCTATTGGTTCCATTACTGAAGTCGTGAAAAAGAGAACTGTAGAAGGAAGGACGAAGAGAAAATCTTTTGGAAGAATTACCCCTGTTAAGCGGGTAGGGGTAACAAAGGTAAAAAGATTGTGACCGTCGAAAAATTTACACGGGGAGCTAACAAATGTCGTGGAAGAAAACTACTTGGAGAGGATGATCGAAACTTTTTGGAGCTGTTTCTTAAGAAGCATAATATGAGGTACACTACAAAAAACCTGCATACTTTGCACGGAAAAATTCCGTCGCAAAGGGGAATATTCCATCGCAGGAACATTTTTGCGACGGAATATGCGACGAAAAGTGCCGTCGCAATATATGGCGTCGCAAAACACAGAATATGCGACGGATCCGTCGTAAACCAATACATTTTGCGACGGATTGACTTTTTCCGTCGCAGAATAAAAATTGTGAAACTTATTTTGATTTGCGACGGATTCCGTCGCAGA
>JAOVYX010014367.1:0-31866 GCA_035668315.1 Drosera spatulata
GCACACGCAGCCTCCGCCGACAACCTCAACGCCAAGGCCAATTGCAACTGGTAACTCTCCTCCGTCTGCTGCGCCCAACTCTTCCCTTCCTCTACCCCTCCCCCCTCTCCTCCACCTCCGCCGCCGACTCCGCCGCCGCCGATGATGGGGGCGGAAGTGATGGAGGGAGCGTAGTAGTCGTTTCCTCCTGATAAGGAGCTGTCGGCGAAGCTGCTGCCGCCGCTGCTTTGGCGCTGTAAGGGAAGGAGCTGCTTTGGTGGGTGTGGTGGTGGTTGATCGCCGGCGTTGTCGAATTGGCTGAGGAGAGAGTAGTTTGATCGGCGTGATTGAACTTCCATTGATTGATGAAAAAACCCTAATTGAATTGGGGATTTGACATTGGTGATTTGGGGGATAAATTTTTGTGTGTTGATCGGAGATGTTTGGAGAAATGGTGGTGATGGTGAGGAGGCAGTTCGGTGTCTGAGAAATGGGTTTGGCGAAGAGGCAGGAGGAAAAAAAAAAAAGGGTTAGCAGGAAAAATATGATGCTCGTGACCGTTGATAATGGATTAAAGTTTTGATTTGTGTTAAAAAGTGACTGTCAGTTTGGAACAGCTCAAAATGTTCATAAAAAATGATAAAAGTTATAGATGTTGGATGTTTTCTTACTCATTTTTTATTTTTGATGTGAATAATTTAACAAAAATAATAATGTTGCCAAATGAATTGGGAAAACTAAAAAATAATAATCTTATAATTATATTGAGATGAAAAAGAATAAAATATATATTTTCTCCGTTGTAAAATAATCGTAACATTTATCCACCTAGGTGGTAAAATTGAAACTACTATAAATGATTTATGGGACGTTCAAATAATATTTTTGATATGTTTATCGTGAAATATAAAATATAATATAAGTTATGAATTATTTCTGGATCAAAATAAATTTCATATCATATATTAATAAAAAATAACGCAGTGAAATGTGTAATGAATACTTCCTTCATCCTAAATTAGTTGCATTACATGTACACGTAGGAAAAAAAAATTGTTACGAATCGTTCGGAACGATTAACAATATTTTTTTCAAATTTATCGTAAAATTTAAAACATAATTCAACTTACTTATTGTAATCCTGGACCAACAAATTCTTCAAAATATATCATTCAATATAAAAAAATAGCATCAAAATTACTTCTCGTGCTTTACATTCTCATAGTTCTCATACATTACGTATCATTAAAGATACGTATATTTCGTTCTGTTTGTGCCTTCCATTTTACGAGATTATACCAGAATATTGCTAGTATTTTGTTTTTTACTATTGTGCTTTAAATCCACGATTGACGGGAGCAACATGCCAGTCAAGTACAAACAAGTACATAGCAGAACGTAGAAAGATTATGAAGGACAATCAAAGTCAATACTCGGTACTGAAATTGGGTAGATTCATTGAACTAAAAACTGCCCATTTGCGTTTCTGAAAGGTGACCCCAAAAAAAGAACGAAATAGAACACGTCGGTTGATACATTGCACACAGACTCCACTGGAATTGGCTGGTGTGTGTTACGAAGCTAGGCGCTTGGCCTGTTCACAGTTCAGATCAGAATCAGAACATTGTACGAGGCACAAGAACACGGCTTTTGTGGAAAAGATATCTGAGAAAAAGCCAATGCGGCCCATGCATGCTGCTGCTGCTGAAACAAACCCACGAAAGTCCAGGCCAAACGTGTGCTTCCTTCGAGTACGAATGATGTAATGATAGTATTAATTTTCCTTCCCTGTTAATCATAATACTTTTTACTAAATTGATCGGAAAAAAATAATATTTTTTATAATTTTTTAATATAAAAGAATATCAAAATCAATCTTTGATATAATATATTTATTATTTTTTTCACAAATATTATACTAAGTCCCATTATTATTGAAAAAATATTTCTTTCTTCATCGAAATACACATGAATTTAACATTCGTATAAATTCTCGTATCGAGTCAAAATCTTTCAATTAGTATGGGACGGAGGGAGTTCTATTTTAAAATTTTATTTTTTTTAATCTGATGAAATAAAATTTTTAATACTGATTTTCGTTTCTTAAATGAATGAAAAAAAAAACGGAAAAAAAAAAAGATTCTCAATATCTATTTTCTGTTTTATCCGAGCAAAACATTCAATATGTTATTTATAAAAAATTATATTTGGTGAAGTGTCTTTTTATTTTTACTATAACAATGAATTTTTCTGATTTAGTTAATGATTTTAATTTTTATAATTTTGCACAATGATATTAACCAACTCTGGAATAATTCCAGTGATGCCCGTAAATTTGTACTCGCATGAAGTAGTTTCGAGAACGCCGACACAAGATTAAAAGCTTGTCAATGTTCATGTTCCGTAGTTTGATAGTCGAGAGGTAAGCATTAATGATTTTCGTAACACGGTCATATCATTCATCATTCAGGTGGATTAAGAGATAAAGAAACGATATGGTCAAAAATAGAATAAGAAATCAACAAGAGTAAAGCAAGTAACAAGAGACTATGAGAGTACATAAAAAAAGAAAAAAACGGTTTGCTCTAATCACCATCGTAGATGTCATCGCGAGAAATGTTCCATCACATTCTATACGTTGATTCGAGTTGATCCGATTTATCTGCACAAAAACTTCTACCATGACAATAGATGCACCGATGTCTCACTCCTTAATCTATCACGAAAATTTACTTGTTCGTTAATCCATATGAATTTTAATGAAAAACAATAATATTTTTTTGATTGGAGTAAAATGTCATGCAGCACTTAAAAAAAAGTTAATGGATATATTATAGATGAGATTATTTGATTTTTGTTATGTTAAAATATTATTTAAAAAAAAAGGAAAAAATATATTTTCTTTGTCATATTTTAATTATAACCATTTGACCCGGTATGCAATTTTATATTTGTTGAATTCTTATTAAATTTGATGAAAAAAGAGTATTTTTTAATGATAATAGAGTTTACTATAAATAATGAATATATTATAAAAGATGGTGATTACGTTGATATTTTTTAATATGAAAAATTATTAAAATTGAAAGTTATTAAAAATATTACAAATAAATTAAAATAATTCAATAAATAAATTATAAATAAATGAAAACAAAAAAAATATTCATTTAAATCGATTCAAATAAAAAAATATTACAATCCACTCAAATAAAAAGGTTACTAGAATTAACATGAGATGAGTATTTTTCATTGTCGAAAACAGTGAAAATATCCCAGCTCGTTTCCCTCTTTCCTTGCCCTTTTCACCACTTCAAATTGGGCGCGACAACTAAAGGCGGCAAACTGTCACAAAAGCCCTAGTCTCCTCACATCCCTCTCTCGCTCGAACCGCCTCATCCCGCAAATTCCAAACTCAACAGGCAACGCTTCTCTTCAATCACCGTTCTATTCTTCGAGCATGAGGCTCAATTCATTCGTGCGATTCGACAGTCGATCAACGTTGTTGGTTCGATTCATTCGAAATTCATGGATCTGTTTGGATGAATCGTGTTTGCTTTGGTTGATCTGGTTCTGTGCTGTTAGTTCATGGATTTCGTGTTGAATTTGAGTGTTGATTGTGATTTTATATGGATCTGAGCTGATATATGTGAAGGTTAGCCTGTTTCTTCGATTGATCTGATGTTGGGGTGGCAAACCTAGACGCTGATTAGCGTGATTAGAAAAATTATGAGTTGTGATTTCGAGTTTGTTTAGCTCATTCGCGGTTCTAGTAGAATTCCATGGATCTGTCGATGTTGACATGGTTGATCTATTGGTTAATGGTACCATGTCAATTGACAGTACCATTGACGAATTTCTTGGTGTAGGCAGGTGTGTGTCATCCATGTAATCTCATGGGGGATCACAACCTTGACAAGGAAAACAGTGACATGCGATGTCGTTGCAAAACCACGAAAGAAGAAACATAGGCTCAAAGTTTTTTCGCCTGAATATAAATCTAAACCGACACGAAACCTCATACTTAAAACCCACAAGTCCAACAGAAGCTCTCTGGTAAGAGGAAGCATGCGAAAAGGAATAAGACAAATGCACCCTCAAGGATCAAGTCATGGTTCGTGTCTAATATCACATGCAAAAGCCACCTCCGTGCTTTATATAACCCTCTTGGACAAGCCTCTCATCCCAGAAATGAACAGGATGGACTCGGATGCAAAATGCAGGTATACAACATTGATTTTGTGTAATTTAAATTTCAGTTTTGACTTGTGGTTTCTATTGCATGTTTGGCTTTCAATCTTGAGTTTTGGCTGTCTAACATAGAGTTGAGATATATGGGTTGAATTTCATGTTTTTGCTTCAGTATGTCTCCTGATATCTTATTTATTGTAATAGTCTCTTTGTTGTTCGTGATAGGTGCATCCCATCCTCCTGAGACCTTGTCCTGGACAGAGGTGGTTGGTGTTTGATTGGTAAAGAAATTACGAAGAACCTTTGATACCTAGGAACATAGAAAGAGGTGGCAATCTACCAATACATGACACTATTTTAATCAAGCTGTAGTTTACTATGTAGCACATATCTACAAGCAGAACTAAGTGCGAGAGATTGATATATGCATGATTTCTTGGATGCTATGATACAGATGCTTGGATATCGTGTTCGTTAGATAGCTAACTCTAATCTATAGCAGGCCATGAGTATCACCTTGTGTCCCGCTGATCTTTTGGCTTTCCCTTTGCTTTGGCAATCTTGCTGATTGGGAAATGAAATCTGGCCATTAGAGGGCGCGGTGCACGTGTCTTCTGGTCAAACCCCCTTACGCAAACATATCCTGTAGCTCAGTTTCAGAGAAAGCAAGATTTTGAAATAAGAAATGATTATCTATGTAGAATAAGAGCATGGAAACTTTCTCAAAACCATACCTCTCCAAAAGCAGTATTGGATGGCTTCAGTTGTCATGCCTGAAAAGAGAAAAAAAAAATTAGGGCTGGTTTTTGGTTATGTTTTCCGACAATGTGACGATTTTGACGTCTCTAACATACCTCTGAATATGGTTGGGATGGATGACCCAAAGTATACCGTTCGTCTGGGCAAGTTCCATAACCAAACCCTGGGTACTTCAATGGGCTTAAGGCTTGAATCATGGTCCGCGAAAACCTACATTGCAATGATTCTTAGACCAAGACTATGCCATCATAGCACGCGCTGATGAACAAAATACTCTTTTGTGGGCATGAGTTGCATACAGATGAGTAGGACTACCTCATTGACTTGAAAGTATGTTCCATTCAGTGGAAAACTCCCTCTCATTGCTGATCGGCATGGAATCTGTTTGAAATGTGTTCGCATGTTGTCAGTGCTCATGACAAGTTAAACGTATAGAAACTAAATTGGTAGCTTTTTGAGCAAGATATGATTGGGTTAGCAATATCGGTCTTCTACCAAAATCGTGCCACGAACAATTTGGCAACTTTCTTCTCTTTGGCTATTGCAATGGGAGCATGCTTCGTCATCACAGAGTTGGCCAGGCTCTTGATTGCTGCATCTTTGCTCCGGAGGTTGAAAAGAATTTGCAGTTTCGCCTGATTGGTGCATCAAACATTTTACGTTGTTAATCACATATGCAACAGTGGAAACTTGAGAAATTGATTTCTCGTCTGTCCACTTCTCATTAGAGGCTCCATCTTATTTGCTATCTCAAATCACGGGGAAAGGAGTACCAGGCGCATTTGCTACCTGGGGTCCATATTGCTAGAAGGTATGGACTTGGATCATCCGATTCTCTTTTGTCCAACTGTGAAAAAAGACTTGGGTTAGACTAGCGAGTAAAACTCCAAAAAAACACTTGAATGTAACAATGGATTCTAAATGACTTACTCCGTGCAGGAGTGGGTGAGTGTCTGGAAGTTCATAACTGCATATTTGGAAAAAGGGCAAAGAAAGATCAGATGAAAACATATAACATAATAGCAGCCATTAACAATATCATTATTTTTTTAAAAAAATATTTTTCTTTGCTGTGTTTTTGTTTTCTAGATCACTGAATGATCTAGGTTTTTAGCAAGACTATAACCATGACTTAGTTTAAGAGTTAACAGGATGTTTGGGAATTCTTTAATCTTCTGCTAATCTGCTTTCTTACGTGCTTCCTGTTAGAACTGTGTCTAGCATCCCTAGCCTAAGGTTCGGAGTATCATGTGTAAGAAAAAAAGGAAAAAGAAAAAAGATCAATGTGCATATTTTTGTGTTATTAAGGCGTCACTGACTAAATAGAGTGAGGTTTATCTACTTACACATGATGCTCTGTTCTTAGCTTGCTCACATTCTTGAGCTTCGGTGTAGGTATGGAAGCAGCTTCAGCTGTAAGGGTGATCAAGGCTTTTGAAATTTCACTTGGTTGAACTTCCATGGTTGATTGCATGTAGTTTTCAAGGGTCTGAGCAAAATCTTGCAAGTTGAGCTTGATCATTGGGATTTCGTCAGGATCATCATTGCACATGTCCTCTATATCAGGCAATAGCATATTAGTCTCTTCAGGTTCTGGAGATTCTGAACCACGTTCTGGAGAATTTGGAACTTCGATGATGGGCTCACATTCAATGACTTTTGCCTCTGAGGATTGATTCCCCTGAAATAGAGATAGAAGAAGAAAGATTCAATATTCATTATCTCGAATTTCTGATAATGCGAAAAACAAGCGAATCCATGTTGATTGGAGTACTTGAAGCAGAGGATTGATCATCTCTAGAGAATCTTGGTAAGCCGAGTCACAAGGCGTGGAGTTTGGATATTCACTCGCTTGAGGTAGAGAATCTTGGCAAGACGAGTCACAAGGCATTGAGTTTGGATATTCACTCGCTTGAGGTAAAGAATTTTGATGAGCCACACCACAACTTGCTGATGCCACAATGCTTCTCTCTTGTGGCCCTGGAAGGGCAAGCCTTGCACTAAGCCAAGGAGGAAAGAATTAGTAGCAGCAGGTGATATTTCAAAATTTAGTGGAAATTTTATTTTTTCCGTATCATGCTTTTCTCCCTTGGCCGACCCGATGGGATAAAGACTTGATTTGTTGTTGTTGTTATGCTTTTCTCCCTTGCATTTATGCTTTTAATTTTAGTAAAACTTCAATGCATCTAGCTATGAACCTACGGCAAAAATGATGAAGAGGCATTTTTTAGCATGAGAACAACTAACCTAGCAAATGCGCTGGCAAAGTGTCTGCACTCTCCTCTCAGTGGACATGCGTTGCAGTTTGGTTGCTGTTTAGTGCAAAAAACCTGCGAAAAGATGAAAGTTGGATTGAGTGTAGTAATTTATTTCCTGTAAAATGTCAGATTATTGTCATCAGTCTGTCATCCTGCTTACCTTGCCAAATGTGATCATGTGGTAATGCAACTCGTACCTATTTCAGATGGGTAAAGAAATAAATAAAATGGCCCAAAAAGATAAAATAACTCATATAAATTGAAAATTGCATCAAGTGACTAATAAGGGCTTTCGGTTTTACAGCGTCCTTTGGTCAAGCTTGCACAGCCGTGGCCATAAATACTGCTGAATGGACTCCAACATGGGATACCTGTGATGATTTCCGGTTAGCACTTCACGTGATGGAAGTTTACTACCGCAGGTGAATGGTAATGGCTGAAGAAGAATCAACTTACAGCTCTAGAAGGTGCAGTTGAAGTGACTCAGGCAGTGGTTGAAGAGGAACCCATCCCAGTCTTACAGCAATCCGTCCAACATTAGTGTCGACCTTTGAAGGCATGACAAATTCTCTCAGGAACATGTGAAACTTCTTACTGTAAGGAAATAATAAGTAAAATATGTGCTGGGACTTACTGGAAAGGCAAGATGGTGCAGCGTCAAAAGCCGGATACACTCCACACTTTTCAGACCCAAGCCTTTAAAGCTTAGCAGGTATTCTCTGGAAATTTTAAATAATAGACATTTTGATGAATATCAGCATTCAGCACCGAAGTGTAAAATGAAGCATGTGCATATGATGTATAAACTCAAAACGTCATAAAATCTGTTGAGGTTACTGGGTAAAAGGTTCCATGACCTCAAGCTTCTATAAGCATGGTACATGCTTCGACCCCGAGGGAAACTCGATATGGGCAAGGCAGGTTCCTATATAAGGTTTGAGCTTATAGAATCATTTCATTAGCTTACTTTGCTTTATCTGGAGGGACGTCTCTTAGCCACTCCATGTCCATGCTACCATGGTCGGCAACTATCCTGTCCAAAAATTCCTGCAATCACTAAAATCATCAGTTGCAGAAATGTAGGCTTCAGTCCTGCTATGATGAGTTGTATTTTCCTCATTTCTCACGATTTTTATATTTTTAACTCTTACCTTGATCCGCATCGCAAGTCTGTTGTTCATACCCCTGTCTTTAATAGTACGAGCTATCTCCTCGACACCTGAATTCCATACTGCTTCGTAGTCTGCAGAGTCCATAGTATGTGCCGCCCTTTCTCTTTTCCCATTCAGCTCTGCCTGTTTCCGCAGGCGGTCCCAGTCGACTGGAATTTCATCACCTTTTCCTGCCTTTCCTTTCTTCTGGTTCGTGTCACCAGCATTTGGAATTCCACTAGCTGTGTTTGTGGTATTGTACCCTGGAACAGGCATGTCATATTGACCTTCCATGTGCGTATCATCAGTTTGTTGGATGCTTACACTTCCACCAAAAGTTCTTCCTTGCACTGGATGTGGGGGAATTTTGCATGGACCTGTGGAGTGCATAACTAATCCCTCTTCATCTAGGACGTATCTTGTGTCCATATTTTCAGCCCAAGATGGTTGTTTCTGGCAATTCTCTGAGGCCGCCTCCTCTAAGGAAGATGGAGTAGCCAATTCAGTTGTTAGATCACTGTGTTCTGTCGTGCTGTTTTCATTTTTTGTCTCCGCATTTTCAGACGATCTACTTTCATCATAAACCATCTGAACACTGTTGGCATCATGCAATTGGATATCCACTTCCATATCTAATTTATCATCATTTGAGATAGTCGGTGTTCTTACTGAACTTCCATGGATTTCTTTTTCCGGTGCCTTCATTTGTTGATCTTTGAGCTCCCTACCTTGCAGGTCATCACTTGTGCTTCCCTGGGAAGATAACAATTGATTGCTTAAATTTGCATAATCTTCTTGCAGCATTGGGATTTCGGCCATCTTCAGGAGCTCCAGACAGGGCATAGAACAAGTCACAGAGCTCGGATTCGAGCTTGTCATCAGATACTCGAATTCAGAGTAGTCTTGTGAACCTGGTCCGGTGTTTACTGGCATCGAACCCATTGGAGAACCGACAGGGACTGTTGATGATGAAGTAGATTCCTGTGATGTAGTTATATCAACCATTGCTCTAGCCTCTGCTGAACTGCTTGCTTCTTTCTCCATGTGTACAAAGCAATCGTTGCACTCTGCTACCAACTCTTGATGTGAGTTTTGACTTCTTTCACAAGAATTCAGAATTACCGGTCTGCAACCATCGTCTGGACTTGGGCCAAGATTTCTTCCAACAAGTTCACTGCAGTTGACTACCTCTTTTTCTTCACCATCATCAACAATATAGCGTGTCCTGGAACTCAGAGTGGGATCCTCTGTTGAAGCACTAGTATCCTCAAAATGCGTTTCAACTTTGCTTCTGGGCTTGGGTGGATATCGTGCAGCAAGTGACATGAAGGCAGAACTACATGAAAGATACATTTGAGGTAAGAAAGTTGTTATTTTGTCATTTTATGCAGAGTTAATGATGAGAAATGTTCCTTTACCTTGAAAGATGATCCGACACATTTTGGGTGAGGAAAACTCCAACAACAGAATCTAGAACCGAACCTTTCCACGGAGAAAACCGTCTATCTCCTGCAAAATCGTACGAGCCTTAGTGTCCCAAGACATAAGTATGATAATAGAGTTACACCCGACTTGTTAGGAATGCTGTGTCCCAAGACACAAGTATGATAACAGAGTATTACACCCAACTAGTTAGGAATGCTGGTTCTGCTTCATGTTACCTTTTCATGCATGGGCATGCTTAAAAAGTATTGATGCTAGACATATGAACATGCGGGTAAGATTTCTAGTCGTGAACATAAATTGGCTCTTCAGGCAATTGATATGGGAAAATTAGAGCATGAAAAACTGTAAGGTAATTTCCTTTGGGTAATTTTTTTTTTCCGGCTTAAAACAGGGCTTGCCCTTCCGGTCTCAAACAACTATTGAAACTTTGACTCAAGCCCATAACGAAACAATAAAAATTGAGAATGCTGCTGATATCATGAAGAATGACAGCATGTTTTCTTCCTGATATCAGCAGCATTATTTTGGCAATGTTTTAGAAACTAATTAACTATGATATGAAATTGTGGGGAATGTTGTGCAGAGAAATAGCAGAATGATATCGTACCTTGTACAAGTCGCATGCGTGCTATAAAGGAGTCTACTCGTCCATGGAAGACACTTCTTTCATTTTCCCACCACTTTGCCTTCTCCACATCCGTCCCATCAACGCCTTCACTGTCTATGTTCTCTAGAAGAAGATTCCATACTCTAAAGGTTTCTTCATCAAGGTCGACTTTAGCTCGCGGCGGACGCCTTTTCACTGGATCAAACGGGCCTTCGTATGGAACAACGGTGCCATCCTTTTGATACAGGACAATAGCATTCTGCTTCTGACTTGAGTTTGCTTCAATCTCTCCATTTGGATGATAAGGAAAATATGCATTTTCTTCAGGACATGTGATATTGCTGATTTCTCTGTTGATATCGAGTTTCTGCAATCTGTCACTGATGATGTCAACTTGTTCATCACACCATGATAGTTGTGAAGGATCTGGATAAACTGTCATTGGTGATGGAAGAACATACTGACAAGAACCTGGATGAAATGTCATCGGTGGGGGAAACAAATACCGATAAGGACCTGGATAAAGTGGCACCGGTGATGGAAACATATACTGGGAACTCAAGTGTCTGAGTTGAGAAATGAAGGAATCATATATTCCAGTTGCATTTATGATTGGTGTGGGGCTTGCATCCATGACGAAATCCTGCTGCGTCATTGCTTCACTGTCATCACATTGATACGTTTCAACAGAACCTGTCATTGGTCTCTTCTCTACACCTCGTGGTTCATGAGTCTCAGCAGCAAGGGGTTGTATACTAGACTGAGGACTTTCTGTGACAACAACCTCCGCACGGGCATACTCTTGTCTTTCAGAGTCATGTATAGCATCTGTCTTCGTGTGCCCTGCAAACCCAATTAGTGAAGCCAAGTCACGCACACGAGTAGGACGTTTGGATCTCTTCTTCTTCAACATCTGGATATCTGGCCAAGTGTGGACAAATGGTACCCTGTTTCTGTTACGAGCTCGTGATTCTGTGGCCGGATTATTCTGATTTGTGAAATCTGGAAACTTGCGATTGTGATAGTATTTGGATGCAGTAGGGTTACAACCAGGACCATCAGAATTCAAAGGTACCTGACCTACAAGTCTGAAGGTTGTAGCAAAGGATGACACCAATGATCTGTTCGGCCTTGGTACTTTCTCACTTCTCCTCCTCTTGCAGATATGGTGGAAACTGATCTTCTTTGGTGAGCATAGTGTGCCATTAGTTGCATCTAATTTTCTGATCTCATCAATCAAGGTGGAAAAGGTCCTTTTTGGTCTATGATCTCCATGAATCAGGCTCGTCTTTTCCCTGGAATTCGTGCTTGACGTCCCAAAAAGGTGTGCTGAAGAACGCGCTTTACCAGACCCTTCCATGGTGTACCCATCCATTCTTCTCTTCTGGTATCTTGTGAGAGCCATCCCCGTCTCTTGTGAGGAAATAGCTTCGGTGACGCTTGAGGTCTCCGGTGCTTCATCTTCATGCATTTGGATGTACTCTTTCAACAGCTGATTCGTCGAACAAGAGAGGTCAAAAGCACCTGCATTTGGCTCCTCAATCATTGTCGCCTCATTTAGCTCCTCGACCATTGTCACCTCATTTGGCTCCTCCATTGTTATCTCCTCTTCTCTCGAAAGGACAGAAGGTCTTGGAGGGTTCTCCGATGAACAGGTGATGTCCCCATGTATACATGGATCACAAGTTGATTTGTGCAAGGAGCTGCCTTCTTCCATTTGTTCAACCAAGTCGAAATTCAATGTCCTCCTAGAGGAGTTGATGCCAGAGCTTCTCTCTTTTGGGCTGGCCACTTTGCTTGAAGCTGTTGGGGTTGTTGAGGGTGCGATCGTTCTTTTCCTTCTCTTATACTTCCTCTTAGTTCGAGGGTCTTCCATTGGATTTGTGGATTTGGCAGTATGATGTTTTGGAACCCGTTTAGGTTTATTTTCCACAACTACTTTGGGCCTGTGTTTCTTCTTCCGTGGTTTTCGCTGCAACGTCTGATCCTGGTCAAGCCTGTCACTGCTTCTCTTGTCAAGGTTGTGATTCTCCATGAGAGTGGAGACTTTACCCGTCGCTGCTGAACCTGGTGGTGCATCGTCCTTGTTCTCAAGCTCCTGAGTGTCCGCTCTTGTGGAAGAAAGTCCATCTTTCTGCTCTGTGTAATTTCCATGTTCTGTTTGACCTGTGCTTGATGTAGCAATTTCTGGAGATAACTTACTTTGATCTGGCATTGGTGCATACATGCTTTTGTTTCTGTCTGAGGATGACGTTGATGTTCCCCAGAACGAGTCTGGATCAGAGTTCCGATGAAGGTCATCATCTGCAAGAAATCATACTCTATGCATCAGTTTTCATACTGAAATGGAAGAATCTAGAATTGGATATCGATGGAACATTATCTTCTGGAAAGCTCAATCATTATACGATATATGCCGCAACTACAGACATTTATGACTCACGACTGGTTCTCAAGATGTTCTACAATTTCTTGCTTTGAGTTTGGGCCATCATAATTACAAAGGTATTGCATCAAACACATACATATTGTTTGCAAACTTGTGATCTGCACTCTTGAATTTTCGCTTGTTCTAAGTTAATTGATATTCTGCAGTAGTTTCTTATCTAGCTTATAATGTGAATGTAGCTTTAGAATTGAGTCAAAGAACACAGGCAACAACACTTACAGTGCTTGCTTTCTGTTATGCAGTCCCCTTCCGCGTACTGAATGGAGTCCATGCTCATGCTTCCATCGCACAGATAATTCAAGTCCACTAGTAATGCACCTCTTGAGACACCATCAGCTACTGGCATTCCACTCATTGAATGTGCCAATCCTGATTGGTCCACGCCCAAGAGCCCTTCAGATGTATCGCAACACTGCTGAGACTGTGGGTCACTGATACTCTGCCTTGGCTCTGCAGCATTTTGGTTCAACCGTTTACTTCTCCTGCTATATACCCGCCCCCATTTGGAGCCGCTGTCGTCAGCTTGGCAAGGTGTATCAGGAGACAGCGGTGGTCTTGACACTGTGATCTGAGCTTCATCCCTCCATCGAGGGAATAAACTGTCTAGTTTACGTCCCTGTGACTCTGAGTTGCTGTAATTGCTAGTTTTCACGCAAGAGTCTCGCACCTGAAGTATGTCCTGCCATGCCTCTTCTATGGCTGCATCCAGCGACAGGTCTGGTGTTGTCGGGGCCACTGGAGATACTGGACTCTGATTCTCGAATCCATTTGTGACCAAATCTGATATCCCGCTTTTGGCTTCCATTCCTCGGCAACTTAAAAGCAATGATTATATCAGTAATTTTCTGGTTACTGAATACTTATTTCTCAATTTCATATTCATTTTATTGATAGTGTTTGAAAAATAGGAAAAAATTTGGAGCATATTTTGAACAAATTTCCATATCTGTTGCATCGTTCATAATTGACAAATAGAAGTATTCCAAGTATATGATTGAGAAACTCACATCAATTCATTAAAACGTATCCGAGTTCGATCACTGTACCGTCTTAATAAATTTTCATCAATTGTTAATGACGAGAGACCAATGGTGATAGTTCATGCGAGATTCGGTTACCTCGTAAAGCAATACAGCATCGCCGGTGTCGCCGGTGAGTCTCCGTAGATTTGCAAGCGGTAGAGTCAGGTGGTTGTTGAGAGAGGGCAAAATGAGTGAAAGCCCTAATTGGTTTCTCAGCGGAGGATTTTGTGGCAGCAGATATATTCCAGTAGTATATCTCTGTGATTATCCAGTTTATCCACTGTAACATTTTGATGTAATAATTATATTTTAACGTATATGATATATTTTGAAATTTGAAATAATAATTATTTGTTAAAATATTTTTTTTATAAACAAATTAAAATCATCATAAATTCATAAACATTTTTTAATATAAATCTGAGAGTTTATCGTTTTTTTTATTCACATGTAAATCTATAATCAATTCCACAATATCTCACTTATTCATCAATTCATTCGAGTGGCTAAATCCTATCTGATCTCACAATTGGTGTGATCTCAACTGAAAATCGTTCACAACTATTCCAAGATATACCCTAATTATCATTGGAGGTCTTCAAACTCTAACATGATCATAACAATGTTTTTCGAATCAAAAGCTATTAAAAAAAAGATACATAGACATGGATTATCTCCGATGTATATAAATCTTATCCTTATTATAAAAAAATATTTTTTTATTTTTTTAAATATCGAATCCTTAATTTTATAATTAAAAAAAAATTATCGCTGAATCACGACGGAAACTGTTTCAACATGAAAATTGAAGACCACGAATTTACTGTCGGTGAAAAAATATCCATTGGTGGATATTTTCTCACGGCTCCAACAAATCCACAACGAGCCCTCTCATTTCCCCCAAGTCGCCCTCTCATCGGCGAAATCCGACGGAATTTCGAGGTACATTCTCTCATTCTCTCCTCCAATTTCTTCTCTCTATTATCGAGCTTCGATTCTTGTTTTTCATTGTGCTGATTGATTGTTTTAGTTTTGATGTTGATTCTGGATTTGGAGTACATGTCTGTGTTGATTGGTGTTTGATTTGGCGTGGATTTCGTGTTAGATGAGTCGCATCGACTTCGGAGTTAGTGTAGGCGATGAGAATCTGAATGTGTTTTCTAAGGGCTCGTTTGGCTGGGTTGATAAAACATGTTATGTGATTAGTGTTTATGATATTGCAGTTTGACTTAAAAAGTTGATTTTGATCAATACTCCTAAGTCTGATGAGGAGCGGTAGATGTGGTAACTTGAGAGTGAGTTCTATGGTTTCGGTAACATTTGTTAACATTCGAAGGGTTTATAACCTCGAATAAATGGATTTATTAAGTGATTATCAAAGTTGTAGAGTTACTTGCTACCGTTTGCTATGTAAATCTCATTTGTGGTCGATGATCAAACTCTAATCTAAGAATCAGGACTAATTACTTTCACGCTAAGATAAAGAGTGATTGTGATCGGTTTTGATTTACGAATAGTTACTTTGACACCGAGATTAATGGTGATTGTGATTGGAAAAAAGTATATCTCTCGGATTGGATGCTTATTATTTTAGGCACCTGGGAGCTCGTGGAGGTTTAAGGTATTCCTCTTAGCATTTTTTAATTTCATGAGCTAGAGTGTCTGTCATGTTGCCTTGTCTTCCTCTTGTCTCAACAAAGCATAATTCATCCAAAATAATGGAATATTAACGTTACGAATAAGTAGATAGTATTAGTAATTAGATATGACAATGGAAATGGGGATGCGAGCTATACATGAATGTCATGTTTAACATATTTCCTCTTGGACAGGTGGGAGTATCATCACAATTTCAGGCCGCCTCTTATGTATGATAAGGTGTTTGCTAGTTAGTCGGGCCAATCCAGGTGTACTTGTGTTGCCAAATGCACGTAGGATTATTCGGATGTACCGGGTCGGGGCAACGCTCACAACGATACCAGAAGCCGTCATCTCTTATTTCCCAGTCAAAGAAGCCGGAACAATTCTTATATGCTTTGTTTCCAAAAAAAAACTTGTTTTCTTGGAACACATCGAACCACCAATGCATGTTTGTGGTCCAGTAAAAATGACAGAAGTATAGTATCTCGAAGCAGAAGAAGCATGGTTTTATTTTGAAGGTGAACCACTGGTTTGGTATGATCCTTTGATTTCCAAGATCCTCACTACCAGATTGGCACCGGAAGTTAATGGCCCCTCTGCTGACTGCGTTGTGTATTGCCATTTGACGATCCGCAATTGTCATTGGGAGGAGAACTACTAATGCCATGATGGTAATTGTCAAAGTAAAGTTCCCCATTATTCCTTTGCTTCCTTTTTTTGTGCCGAAAGGGGTTGGGTATTAGAGTTTAGCAAATGGTTTATATAGAAGGATTAGAGGGGGGAACTTGCCGTTTCAACATCAATGCTCATTAAATCCTTGGCAACATGTTTCAGATTATAACTCATGAGTTATACACGCATTATCTTTTCAAGCTTGGAAACCTAGCACATCTTAGTTAACTGCTTAGGTTGATTGAAATTGTAAAATTGCTTTTCTTCTTTTCTTGTTCAATTATCCCCAGGAATTATTGTAGTTTATTTCGCTGATTCTCTAGCGTGTGCCCTTGCATTATATTTTTCTCCTCACTTTCTTGCTCATCGATCAGTTCAACTCTATCATCTACCTCTTTCTTTTCTACTTCAATAGATTAGTCACTGATTCCATCTTCAATTAGTGCAGTATCAAAGACATCGACCAGTCCCCTCGCTGCACCATTTTGCCTAGGCCTTCCCTTGCTAATATGCTGTCATGCATGTTTGTGTAGGTATTGGTAAATTCACTAGATGGATACATTAACTTTTCCACATATCCACATCCGCGGATAGCTTTGTGTTTCTATCCAATAGACCCTTATGGCGCAGGCTATCGTAAAGTGAAAGTGATCAAGCGGATTGGATATGAAAAATCCTAAATCCTTCGCATATCTTAACTTAATTCTAATATTCTTTAGATTTGCTATGTTTTATTCTAAACCGTCCGATGATTCTTGTAATCCTGTTTAATTTTAGATATATACAACTTTGTCTGTCATGGTATGTAGTTTCGGAGTGTCTTTCCTTTGAGTAATATCAGGATCTCTTGTTTTGATATCTCAGACTCTCAGTGCTTGACCGAGTTGTTCTCTGATGCAAGTGATGCGATTTGCTGAAGTGATGTGCAAATGAAATTGGGGTACCAAGGAAAGTAACAACTTCTAATTAATTAAATTAGATTGATTGTTCCTCTCATCATCTGTTCCGTAGAAAGTAGCCCTGAACTTAGTTGGTTACCCCAAGTAGACGGCTGGTGAAGCTGTGAATTTACATTGCGATGACATATGTTCCTCTCGTCATCTGTTCCTCTCAGCTACTACTTGATTGGAAGAAACACAGGAACTGGTTTCTACCTTGGTTTTGTATACGTTGCTAATGTTAAGACGGCCTCCGATATTTGAATTCATGAGAAGAAGGTGAATCATGATGTTTAGATGATAAATGAAGCGCTGGCATTCTTTCATTATGGAAGGAATATCAGAAGCTATATGCAGGAGTTCTCTTTGATGTGATCAGAATAGTTTCAAGGGAGAAGCTTAAAACCACACACTGGTTATGTTAATGGTTTCTATCGCCCCGTGCTGAATTCCATACTCTCACTTTGTTGTTGAATAGGTATGCTGGAAGGTATATGGTCCTCGCAAAGATACGTGAGAGCCTGTCGATGGTTTTGAGGTATTTCTCTTGTTATATTTTGTCACTCAAACTCTCTGTCTTGATTCTTCGTGCTTTGACTGATGAATCATTTCAACATGATGAATCATTTCAGCATAACGTGCGTAAGATCTAGCTGTTCGTCCAACCTTTATGGCCTTTTTATTGGTAAAAATCACTTTGAGCTAACAAAAATAGATAGATGTTAACCAAACTCGAGAAGGGGCGTGGGAAAGGAATTGGAAAGAAGTCGATGTTATTACATATTAATTCTGTCTTATTGTGGTCAGGTTTATATCATGACATAGATATTACATGTGTTTCCGAGTACAATTGACGAGGTTAACCCCCAATCCCAGGGTTCCAATGTTCAATTTTGTTAAACCAGGTGTATCTATAGTACCATTTACAGCCGAATTGGTACCAAGGGTGACAAGTATGACCAGAGCGATAGTAGAATCCATCGTCCCTGATTTCCCAATTGAATTGGCCCTGATCCACTGGCCGTTTCTGGTCGTAATCGTACACATTAAATACCATGTGTCTGTTGTCGATCCAGTAAAAATGGCAAAAGTATAGTACCCAATAACAGAAGTAGCACGAAAATTCTTTCACTTGGAAACTATACCACTCGCCCGGATAGAGCTTATGATATCCGGAATCGTAGTTCTTGGATTGGCATCGGAGAGTTACAGCCCCGCGTGAAACCTTACTCTGAATATCAATGTTTTCCTTTGCCAAGGTCATAGGGAGGATGAGTAATGCTATGACAGCAATCGCCAACAATGATCTCCCCATTGTTCCTCTCCCTTTTATTCTCGCGTCTGGAGAGGCAGCTTGTGGATTTGTTCAGAGGATAACAAAAGGTTTATATAGGACGAGCACAGGTGAAAACTTGTTTCATCATCTAAACTAGAATTAAATTCTTATTAAGATGTTACACAATGTATTTCCTCCAAAATAAATGTTGTCATCCTTGCAAACTGACTCTGTTATTGCTAGGATATTTTGGAAGTGTATTGGTTTCTTATTTGGCTGATCCTTTTGAAGGAATTTTCAGTTTCGTGCGAGCTACAAGATCTCGTTGCTAGATCAAGCGTGGAGAACAAATTGTGGAATGGTGCTAGCGTCTTGCACGAACTGCAGGATAATGAGGACTGAAAGACTGATGTACCTGAAGATTGTACTGACTTTGTTGCGTCGCCTCCAGCGCATATGAGCGAGAGGAGTCTGCTCGTTGGATTTGGGAGTTGAATTGGATGATTTGTGATGGAGCAGTGTTTGTTAATATAAAGTGTGGTTTCGGAGACTAGTATATCGAACCATGTACAAAGCCTCAATATTAATACTGCCCGGTGCAGATTATACTATACTGATTCGTCGCAACTCTGAGTATCGTATCAATCATGCACCCTTGACAATCCTTGGTAGTACTGTTAATGAAACAACTGACTCAGTCTGATCATTAGCTTGTTAATCTTTTAACTGGATTAGCAAGGTCAATTTGAATCGGATTGTGTTCATTGGTTGAGGTTAATGCTAAATTCCCGGGTTTCTATGGGTTTTGAAACTATTGCAATTATCTCCCCATTTCATGATAGAAGACACTAACTTCAAGCACTACAAAAATTTTTTAGTCCCTGGTAATAGTTTGATTGTGTTCATTTGTTGATGTCAACTATTGACCTGCGTTGAGGGAGAATCAGATCATGTTTTTTTTTTTTTTAATATTGGTGTAACACTAATAACAATATTTTTGTATTGCATTGTCCGTATAACAAAAACTCTTTAAAATATGAATTGAATAGTAACAAAAATCAAAAAACATTTTACAATTTTTATGAAATACATGAAATATAGTCAACAAAATTCAATACACGTAAGCATGACTTCTAATCAAGTGTTGCAGTTAGTAGAACGATAGAAACGAGCATATTGAGTATCCATTTTAATACATCACTCAGAAACCAATGTTGCATTGTGCTCAAAAGAAATACTTTTTTTACCTTAAAAGAATTACAGCACGTGCTGATGATGTTGACTTGTTGCATTTCTCTTAAAAAAATTGATGATTTTTTTGTGTCTTTTATTTTTTTTGTCCTTGATTGAAAGAGAGAAATACTAAGAAAAAATAAGTGAAATAGAAATAATAAAAAAGAAAAAATGATAATAAAGGATGATAATATGATATATTAGTTTTAATTTTAATTCTTTTTATAAAAAATATTATAATTTTTATTGAACAATCCGATTAAAAATTTATTATAATCATTTCCGAATGAAGAAAAATACTCCATCAGAAAAAAACAACAACAACAATTCCGTAGTTTATAAGACCAACCTATGTGTAATTGACCTTTTAAAAACCTGTGTAATTGACAAAGTTGAGATTGACTTGTCGCGTTATGTTGACTCATAGACTCGCCAGTCACCTCGCAAAACCCAAACACACTTGCCCCTTTCCCGCTCACACAATTCAAACCCAAACCAAATCCCTAAAAAACACCCCCAAAACACTAAATCTCTCTTCATCGCCTCTTCACTTTCCCTTCTCCAATGCAGAAACCCCTCAAACGCCACTCCGTCGCCGGCGCCGGCGAATTCCCCAACACCTTGTCGAAGCGGCGAAGAACGATTAATGAGGCGGAGGAGCGGATCGAGAAACCGGGGGGGAACTCGACGGAGGACAACGAATGCAGGTTCGTTGGGAAGCCGGTTCCGATGGACGAGGGTCGACGGAGATGGCCGGATCGGTACTTGTCTAAGGTAATGTGGATTGGTAGACTGACGGATCTGGAGTTGGAATAGGTTTTGGTTGAGGTTTGAGAGGTGATTGTGTGTTTTTGCAGGGGAAGATGGTGAGGAAGATCGTGTCGACGGATGGATTCAAGAGGCATGTGACTGGAGATTGATTTGGTGGTGTTTTTGGTGTTGGACGTGTGAAGAAGTTGTGTTTTTGTGTTTTGAAGTGAGACGGTCGAAGAAGAGGTTCTGCAGGCGAGGTGCCATTATACGCAGGCGATGATCGATGGCATCGTGTTTAATTTATTGGATGATGCCTATGTTCAGGTTGTGATTTGAAACCGGCGTATAGTTGCTGCTGTTAGTCTTTCCGTGTAAATATTTTGGCAATTTTATAAATTACACTCGAATGTGGTATGATTAATCATCAATTACTGCTGCGATGAACGTTTTGAGTGGCTTATGGTTTCTATGTGTAGGCTGAAGAAGGACAACCGGATTATATTGCTAAAATTATTGAATTCTTTGAAACCTGTGACCCAAGTTGTACTTCACGGCTCAGTGGTTTTATCGAGCTCAAGATACTGTAAGTTGTGCAGATTATAGTTCCATTCTATCTTTGATGGTGTTCAACCTCCTTTGTTTCGCCTCTTTTGATTGTATTAATTTGGTCTATAAAGGTTATTAAAGATCATGGAGATCTTGTCGACAAAAGATGAGTGTTCTTCTCAGATATCAAAAATGAAAATCCTTTGGGTTGTATTAACTACAAAGTGAAAATTGCACAGATTGCATCTACTGTATGTGTTCAATCCTTTTTTCTGAAAAATTCTTCTCTTTGTTGCACTACTCCTGTTGATGTGGGTTCTTATACTTTACAGTTTGATTTATATTGTTGCATGAATAGGTCGACCCTGTTACACGTGAAGCAAAATTGAAATCTTGTGATCTATACTGCGACATGAAATATTCGTTGACTTTCTTGACTTTCACAAACATACCTGCAGGTAATCATATAGATTACACCTTTCATTTGATGGCGATCGGCATTGAAAATACTAATGCAATAAAACGATGGCTGAATTGTGCTCAGATTTAGGTAATAGTCAAGAGAGTAGTGAAACTACGTCGACCATTTCAAGCGACACTTTGACACAAAGCTCAATGGTTGATATCACCATGGATGGGAAGATTTCTAAATCCAATGAACTACAAAAACCCGAAATGGCTTTATTGGATTTATACTCTGGTTGGGGTGCGATGTCCACAGGGCTGTCCTTTGGAGCAGCCTTATCTGATGTAAACCTTATCATGGTTAGTCTCATGCTCCTCAATAGGGTTCTCGTGATCATGCAGATATGATACACATGTTCTCTTCCATCAGACTAATAATCATGCATGTTTCAAAATTCCTTAGCGATGGGCGGTGGATCTTAATGCTTATGCATGCAAAAGTCTAAAGAATCATCCTGAAACAAAGGTAGATGTTTAAATTTGTTGTGTAGGCATTGCTAGTACCTGTTTGGTTCATTGACGTGTAGATTAATGAGATCAAAATTGCATGGCGTTCAGGTGAGAAACGAAGCTGCAGAAGACTTCCTTAAATTGTTGAAGGAATGGGAGAAGCGCTGCAAGGATTTCTCCTTGTTAGGATCAGGGAACTGTGAGGATAGGAACTTCGAACCAAACCTGGATAGTGATGACGAAGAAGAAACAAAAATGGAGGATGATTCCGAAGATGCAGATGGAGAATTTGAAGTCGAAAAAATACTGGATATTTGCTACGGAGATCCCAATGGCGTTAAGAAACGTGGGTTTTACTTTAAGGTAATTCATCTCGTGGTAGATGATTCAAGAGTAGTTATCTAACACCTAGACATAGAATTTGGATAATAATATTATTCCTAAACATGATTTCTGTCCATAGTGTCTTGAATCAGATAATCATTTTCTAGTGTATTCATTGCGGTGTAGGTTCGATGGAAGGGATATGGTCCTAGCAAAGACACTTGGGAGCCCGTTGATGGTTTAAGGTAATCCTCTTGTTATCTTCAATGTATGTGAGAACAAAAAAAGTACCTGTTGCTGTATGTAATCCTCTTTATTTTTGTTAGTACTTGTTGATGTAATTGTTTAAAATCAATATATGTAAATAGTTGATCTGAAATTTGTGTCTTCTCCGTTAAGTGGATGCTGCTTTCTTGACATTGTTGCTAAGCAATCCTTGTTGTCTCTCTTGACTTATGTATATACCAGCAATTGCAAAGAGAGCATCGAAGAATTCGTTGTGAGAGGGTATCGGTCAAATATATTGCCCCTTCCTGTAAGATTCTTTTTCTTGATTCATGTTTTCATTCGTATATCTAAGTCTGAAGCAAAGCCGCTGCCATTTGGGGTGTGATCATGATAAAAGCATTTATAGTTCTTTAGTTATTGTCAATTTAAATTGCATTGTGATAATAAGAACAAGCTGCACTGCAGGGTGATGTCCATGTCATATGTGGAGGACCACCATGTCAAGGGATCAGTGGTTTTAATCGCTTCCGAGACAAAGAGGAACCTTTGAAGGATATGAAGAATCAACAGCTTGTGGTGTTCATGGACATAGTTAATTACTTGAATCCTGTGTATGTATTAATGGAAAATGTGGTAGATTTGCTTAAGTTTGCTTCTGGTTTCTTGGGGAGATATGCTGTTGGGCACCTGGTCGGCATGGGATATCCAGCTTGTTTGGGCATTATGGCTGCTGAATCTTATGCCTGCCTCAAGTTAGAATGCGTGTGTTTCTTTGGGGTGCAAATCCTACAAAGGTTCAGTCTATCATTTCAACTTTTGCACCCATGTTTTATTTCATTCAATTTAGGCTTCGAGTTTATAAATTTATCATCTCATAGCTCATGCTATCAATGTTGCAGAAATTGCCACAGTTTCCTTTGCCTACTCATGATATCATTGGGACAGGTTTTGTTCCAGTAGAGTTCGAGGTATGATGCCTGATAAATGAAAACAGTAAAAGATCATGACTGAAGAAATACTCTAGAATTTCAGGAAGTTTTCTGCTTTCAGGACATTTATGTAAAGCATAGCAAGGATGGATTTCGTATGTTTGAAAAGGCTCTTGTGCTAAAGGATGCGATACCTGATCTGCCCGAGGTATGCCTGTTCTTCTAATATCTTTGCTTGTGTGTGTACGTATCGTTGTACACCTCATGATTTGCATTCCTCTACAGGTTGCAAATAACGAAGACAAAGATGAAAGACCATGGAGGAGCTGCACGAACAGAATTTCAGAGTTACATAAGATTAGAAAGAGATGGTGACTTATTTTTTTTTTTTAACTGATATGGGGTCATTTGGAAACAACTATTCTGTTCTTTGCGACAAGTACACATAATTCTCCCCAGACCCTGTCATGGACGGGATTAGTTGGGATACTAGTTATATGGCATTTGCAGAGATAAACCCATGAACACGAGGCCTCCAATGATTCAGAACTGATTGTAGGAATAACTGAGTTTAGTCCCTGTTGTGCGAAATACAAATCCAGCCTTCATGCTTTGCATAGGAAGTGGCAAAATTTTTAAAGGATTTCTTTTATTATATGCAGACATAGTAAGTTGCAAGAACACACCCCGCACTTCTTCTCAACGTGGGATGCTTTACGATCACCGCCCTCTTCATTTGAATGATGATGACTATCAAAGGGTGTGTCTGATACCAAAGAAAAAGGAAGGTGCCATCTGTTTCCACTGAGAACTTTGTGTGGAAAAATATTGGCGTGAATCATTCTCATCCTGCAATTTTCTTGTGCCAGGGTGCAAACTTCAGGGATCTACCTGGGGTGATGGTTGGAGTGAATAAGAAATCCCAGTTGGACCCATCCATGGAGAGGGTGATGCTCGCCTCGGGCAAACCATTGGTAACTAACTGAAGGATGTCTTCCTTTTTTCTTGATTGTTTGATTGCCCATTCTTGATTTCATTCTTCTTGGTACAGGTTCCTGATTATGCTCTGAAATTTGTGAGAGGGATGTCAACAAAGTAAGCTTCTTAAGTTGCTTTGTTGATTAAGAAAACAACCTCTTACACGTTTCATGTGCATAACGTCTGAGTTATGCTTGTATTGTAGACCATTTGGTAGGCTGTGGTGGGATGAGATTGTCTCCACTGTCGTGACATGGGCGGAACCTCATAACCAGGTACTGGTTCAAATATGGCGATCTGATTCCCACCTGTGGTTCAACTGAAATTTGTTTATCTCAAGATTCCTTGCTTTGCAGGTTATCATGCATCCTCTACAGGATAGAGTTCTTACAGTCCGTAAACTTGCAACGTTGCAAGGATTCCCAGATTGCTAGACTATATGGACCAATCAAGGAGAGGTGAAATCGCAAACAATTAATTTCCATTAGTCTTTGGCCCTCACATATGCAAAATGATTAGGTTATATGAAGCACTAGGCATTGAATAAGTGGACCATTCTCATGGAGCTGTCATAACATAAGCAATAAACATACTGCAGGTATATACAACTTGGCAATGCCGTTGCTGTACCAGTTGCCATGTCATTGGGATATGCACTGGGGAAGGCGATCCAAGAACTCTCTGGTGATGATCCGCTTACTACATTCCCTCTGAGATTCCCCAAGAGTCTATCAAAAGCAGAGATAGACAAGACTTCGAGTTGAAGTTCATTGTTGTCGGGAATAGATTACCTGCCGTCCTGTACTTGACTACCATTTAGATGCTGAGGTTACTTATTCTCTGTGATCATAGGACAAGGTTAAGGTTGAGCTATTTGTACAAGCTGATTGAATGACTAAGGTCATCTCATCACTGATTGTTCGCCCATTCAAAGTCCAAATTTAACATTCGGGCAAACTCATGAAGTGTTGTATCTCAAACCTATTTGATCATTTTTACAGCAAATACCTCAACGTATTCTGATTTGGCTGCTCTTTCTCTTGATATGATTGCTGGTTGTTTCTACAGTTTGCCCTGTTTTTCTACCTCAGTAATGACAACTTAGCTGATCCATTTGCATCACGAGATTTAGCCGCTGCATATAAATGACTGTTCAGGGTTTGGTAAGGAAATGCATGAACAAGTAATCAACGAATTCCTTTCTTTGTTAAGGGCCGACACCTGCATATTTAAGATGGGATTGGAAATATAATCACATATCAATTAGTCACACTTATCAAACATATTACAGCCATATATTTTTTCAGTATCATCGTGCCATGATCCTTACGTGAGTTACATAATGTATGTCATATAAGCATACTTGTCAATTAGTCAATAACCCCATACCATGTAGCCCTATGATCCTAATTGCACATCTGCCCACCACTTTCCGGGCAACCATTTCCACACTGATACCAGAAGCCGTCGTCTCATATTTCCCAGTCATAGTGCTGACCACAAACGTATGGAAACGAGGACCGTGAAAGAACCTTTCTCGCAAGAGATCATACCAGTACACAGTAAATGAGATATCTCTCTTTCTCCAGTAAAAGTGGCAAAAGTATAGGTCTTCGTTACAGATGATGCACGCATCCATTTTGAAACTGTACCACTGGCCAGGGTAAGCTTGTGATACCCGAGATCCGTACCCTTTTTTTGGCACCGGAGCATAACAGCCCCGCGGCTAACTGCATTGTGTATAGCAAGATGTTTATCAAGCTCCCAAAATTTGCCGAGCATTGGCTGGACGAATAATGCCATGATGACTATTGCCAGGGAAGTGTTCCTCATAGTCCCTCTTCTCTTTTTTTCCTTGTTCTGGTTTCCTTATTCTTATTCCTGAAAGGGGGCCTGTCTGTTTTTTTTAGAATTCAACAATCATTTATGGACTTAGAAAGTGTATGTTTAATAACAATTAATGGTTGAGATTAAATAACACAAATTAAGGATTGAGTTTAAAATATTATCTTTTAATCTTAAATATTCATTTTTAATCGTTTAATTTCAATCACTTTTTAGAAAGATTAGAGTTGAAACGTCAATTTTTCCACATGAATGCTCATTAAATCTTTTGAATTAGTGTCTGACTTTTTATAAACCAGTTAAACCGCTGATAAAATCTCAAAGGTTCTTCTTGTGAAGAACATAACCTTATTGAAAGGAAAGATCTAGTTGCTTTTGATTTCTTATTTGTTTCAAGTCAGATTTGAAGATGTTTATAGCGTTACCAAAGAGACCCTTTATCCGGTTTGTCCGTCATGACTGAAGCTTGTTTTCACTATTCAAGCTTGAACAATATGTAAATATCATAGGTATCATAGAAGTTTGATAACCTATCACATTCAAATTTCAATATTCACATAAAGCATCATTTTTTTTGTCAAATAGAATCGACTCAATAATAAAACGTTCCTTTTATCAGAAAACAATCACTTTATATAAAAATTGAGATGGATACCCTCCTTACTCACCATGCATTTGTTAAGATTATATGGATATTTATTGAGATTATGTGGATACGATTATTTTCTTTTTACATAAAGTATCACTTTTTACTAAAGCAATAACAAGTAAGGCTATTCAGGTATAGCAATTTATGTCACGAGTTCAAGCCACTACACGAAAATGAGGGAAGGTTGTGCACATCCCAAAAAAAGAAAAAAAAAAAAGAAAAGACTCCGCAGCGTTTGTCTTGAAAAAACACATATAAGTCATCTGATCAACAGAATCCTAATGAATCCACCATAGCTACACAAGGATGTGAATGAACAAGGTGGACGCGTTTGTAGTCCATAGCTCCCGTGTGCAGAAACTGTGTCAATTGCACACAAAATCTGAGCGACTAGACCGAGCTTCATGTACGAAAAGGGGCTCGCGCCCATGTATTCCATCAGCAGGTTGGGATGGCGAATTAAAAAGACATTTAGGGAGAAGTCGTAGATACTTGGCTTTCCAATAGCCGATCAGAAATTAAGAGGGAAAGAACAACTCATTGCCTAATAGTTAATTGAGACACCTGCGACCACTTATCAACAGAGATACTTCGGTTCATATTGAAGAAGCCTGACCATTTGAGTCAACACGCACGCTGTGCCTACAAAACATCACATATATATAAGCCATAGGCCCATTACGATAGATAGATTATTGGAACAAAAATCCAGAGACAGCAATTGATAGACCTGAAAAACAATAAGCAAAGAACCTGCTATATACATGTCTGGATATTCTTACTTCAGTTGTATCAGCCACATGAATTTCTCTGCAACCTCCAGCCTCCACTCTCTGGTACTCTAGCGGCTCGCAGTAATACCACACATTCTTCCTCATTCTTGCACCTTGATATGGCGATTAAACTGCACAATAGCTGATTCAGAGTACCATGCATTCACCACACTCAGCATACTCAATGTTGGATATCTGCATATGACCGAAGCTGATTCAGTACAGTTCCCATGACAAAAGACAAGGGATTAATCACCATCGAAAGTTGTGAGGCTTACCCACAGCGATGTTTCCGTCGAGAATAAGTGGGATGCATCGCTCGAATACTACAAGCTTCATGGCACAATCAAACCCAACTTCGTACATTGCAACAATTAAGAAACAAATAATCAATCAAATTCTCATATATGCCAAAAAAAAAAAAAAAACCTGACTCAAAGGACCAATAGACACAGAAGTTTACTTCAACCAGAAACGTGATTGTATGATTGAAAGAAGTAGGGCAATATACATTTTAGGTGCTAGAACAGAGGAGACTGCATTGCTCCTCGACCGCAGTATGCTAGAGGCATGGTTAGCAGTTTAACATAACCGAAGAGTCGCACCAACTCTAACCAGCAACTGCTGAAAGATCATCATTTTTGGCCCAATAGTCCAATCCTTTTGCACTCATTCTTGAGTAGATTAACTCGGCCTCGCTAAGTCGTCCCTCTTCCTTGAGGCCATTGATAAGTTCATGACAAATGCTAGCCGTCAGAAGAAAACCATTGTCTGCCATTTCTACAAACCAAGCATAGGCACCACCAAAATCTTTTAGCTTACAGTACCCTTCGATCAGCAGTGTGTAAGTATCGGCTTTGATGGCCAGTCCTCTCGCCTTCATATCATTGACAAGTTCCAATACTTCTTGCACCTTTCCTACCTTCAGGTGGCCCCATATCAGGCTATTATATGTCATCTTGTCAAGATCAATTCTTTGATCTATCATCTCATCACGATAAGCGATTGCCTTATCGAATTCATCATGCTCGACATAGGCATCAATGAGGGCGTTATAAACGAGCCTGTCGGGAGCTATGTTGAATCCCCTCATCTCCTCATAAATTTTTTCCACCGTTGTCAACCCACTTTTAGAGCATGCGCTTATCAATGGATGGCAAGTTTGCAAGGTAGGCTTAATGCCTGCGCTCTTCATGGTTTCGTATAATTCTAAGGCCTTTGACACATCGCCAATACCAACGTAACCTTGAATCAGGGAATTGTAAGTGATCACGTCACGGTTTAAGCCTTTGTTCGTGATCTCGGTAGCCAAATCTTCAGCCTCATGCAACCTTCCCTTCCCGCAGAGTCCCTTAATCAGAGCATTATAAGTCACTACAGAAGGCATTATTTCATGCCTTGACATCTCATCGAGGAATTTGAAGGCCTTTTCGACCTTTCCCGAGTTGCAATAACCAACGATAAACATGTTATATACTCGAACATTTGGCCGAATATCTCCAGCCGTCATATCCCTGAGAAGAACTTCTGCTTCAAGAAGCCTGCCATCCTGGCATAAACAATTTATAAGAGAACCATAAGATATGACGTCAGGCTTCAAATTACTGTTCTTCATTTCTTCGAGGATCTGAAAACACCTTTCAAACATTTTTTGCCTTCCATAACCATCAATCATCGTGTTGTATGTATCGACAGAAGGTTTGACTCCTTTGTCTCTCATCTTATTCATCCATTCTTCTGCCTCATCCATGTCTCCCATTTCACAGAACTTCTTGATCATGGTATTAAACGTAATACGCGTTGGTCGCAACCCTGAACTGTCCATCCTCTCAAATATAGTCAGCGCTTTTTCCACATTGTTGGCCAAGCAGTATCCTTTAAGAATCGTATTATACAACACCTCATTAGGTGCAACCTTGCCGTTTCCCAACAACTTCTCGAGAACCATATCAGCCTTTTCCATCATCCGTTCCTTGCACAGACCATTCAACAAAGCGGCACAAGCATATTCCTGTGCCTGATTCCCTTTCCCCATCACTTCCTCGAAAAGACTCAACATTGCCTCCACATTACCACACCTCGCATGCCCATCGAACAATGTGCTGTAAGTAAAAGCATCCGGGGCAAACCGATGACTTCTCATCTCCTCCAACACGGAACCCACCTCATCCATCCTCCGAGCCATACAAAGCCCATGAAGCAATGAATTAAACGTCAATGCACTAGGGGCCACATTCTCGGACTTCATCCTTTCCCTCATAGCAAACGCCTTCTTCAAATCTCCGACCTTGCAGTACCCATCAATGAGAGTATTATAAGTAACCTGACTAGGAAGCAACTTCCCATCAACCATCTCATCAAACAACCTCCTCGCCTCGCTCATCCTCTTCTCCTTACAGAACCCATTGATTATAACATTGTACGCGAAAACACTAACCCCGATCCTCCTCTTCCTCTCCATACACCTCAAAATCTCAACCCCCCTCCTCAAATCACCCATCTTGGCACAACACTGAACCACCTTCCCATACGAGAACACATCAACATCAACCCCGAAACCAACCGCTTCATCAAACAACCTAATCGCGTCCCCAAACCTCCCAACCCTAACCAAACACTCCAACACCGAATTCAACCTCCCTATGTCGAGAAACACCCCATGATCCCACAAAACCCTAATCAACCCTACACCCTCCATTATCCATCTCGGATCAGCACACGCCGACACCACCACACTCGCGAATTCCCGCTTCAACGCAGGATTCGATGCCGAAAACTGACCAAACACATCGGTTGCGGATAAAAATACAGTCTTGGATTCGATTAGGGTTTTGATCAGTTTCTGGGCATTCTCGAATCGGCTCTGTTGGATCAAAATCCTCAGTTCTCGGATCTTCTCGTCCCTTTCTTCGGAGTTTGGGTTTGTGGGTCCCTGGGAAACACCATCTCCGGTGGCGGAGAAGGTGGCGGAGAGGGGGCGGAGGTGATTAGGGTTTAGGGTTTTGAGGAGGGAAATGAGAGGGGATGGGAAAAGTGAGAGTGCCCTTTTGGCCATTGATGGGAGAAGAGTGGGGAGAGTAGTGGTGGGGAAGAGTTGGTGTCGCCGCCGCCGTCGCCGGAGTTGTGTTGGAGGTCCGGTGGCGGCATTGATTTTGGGATTTTGAGGGTAACGAGAATGTATACGTCTGTTGGCTTTGATGATGATTTGTTCTCTTTGTTCGTAACATTCATAAAACAGGCACTCAGTCGTCCCGATGATGTGGGAAAGAACTAGGTTGGTGTCGTGGTATTGATAGTAACATCTCAATTGTTAATTCTTTGAAAGAAATATTAAGAGGAATCATCTACTCGAATTGTGGAGGGTTTGAAGTCTTCTGACAATATCAAGACAGTCGAGTGACTAAAACACAAGATATAGCAAATCAATTTGTAAGCATTTAACCAGAACTTTTTCCGAACAAAACTGACACTACAAATCTCAGGGGAAGAAAACCTATCGTTTGTGCATATACTACGTACATGGTATGTGGTGAATGAACAAAATTACTGAGGACCTTGATATGTCTGTTTTCAGCTCCTCTCGGTGCTAAAGTTCAAGCAATGGCAATCGATCTGCCGTCACGTTTAAGAGTATATGAGACTAAGTCAAGGTGCCCACATAGCCAAATCCCACGTTGAAGAAAGCTAGATGTCACGGATGGGTTAATTTGTGAGGTTCCTTTTGAAGGATTATCTAGAGTTCTCTATATTTCTCTAGACAATTTCATATTTTTTTGCAGTTTTCTTGAGAACTTTAGGGTTCTTCGCAATTCTCTACAATTCCCTAGAGTTAGGAAGAGTTCTCTAGGGAATTCTTGCACATAGGAGAATGATATGGAAGAGTGTAGATGCCAAATCTAGAACTCTTCATGAAGGTGTATATAAAGGGGTGCAAACCTCATTTGTCAAACCATCCTATCTCATCCCAAGTCATTCCAAGACATCTCATTCTTAAGCTCAAAACTTTATAAACCCTCAAGCATTCTTAATACAAGCTTGTTTTCAAATCCAAACTCTCTTACGTTCTCAAACATCATCTTTGGATGACGAGTAGGCTGAGCTCAAGCGAAAGAGTGAGTACTTTGAGTGTCGCACGGATAGCGAAATTGTAACCCCTTGACAGTTGGTATCAGAGCAGGTTCGTACGAGAGATAGCGGATTCAAGCGTTGTCGAGCATGGAATTCCCGAGAAGGTGAACACCGCAAATATAACCATGCGCAAAGGAAGGGGAAAGTCGAAGGATGTTCAAGCGGCCATGGAGTCACGA
>JAOVYX010014378.1:0-27048 GCA_035668315.1 Drosera spatulata
CGTTCGACCCCGCCACCGCCGGCCAGCCACCTTCATCACCACTACGATCGCAACACCACCACTCACTTCCCCTCGATCCACTCCCATTTAAGGTAACCCAACCCTATTCCTACCCGCATAATTGTGCGGCTTGGTTGTGTCTGATGATAATTTGTCGATCTTGCGTTATTGGGTTGATCATTGAGTTAGGGATTCTTGATGACCTTGTTCTGTTAGCTTGGAATGTTGTCTTGTGGGTTGACTTCTTATCCTTGTATGATGAAGGGGCTCCAGGCTTCGGTTGGGCGTGATGTTGTGGGCTTGGATTGTGTCGGTGTTGGAATTGAATTGTGTTGGGTTGATGATTGTGGGAGATCCATGGAGTGGGGATAGAGATGATGCTTGTTTTGATGTCCCTGAGTGTTTCGAGGCCTGTTGCCATTAGAGATTGGTGATTGCCTTGGTCTTTTCCTTGTTTTACTCTTTTGATTTGTGTGTGAGTCTTATACGATACTAACTCTATAAATTAAGTAATTTAAGTTCGAAAAGAGGAGAACAATTAGAATTGTCCAAGGAAATGTGTTGGTGCACGAGAATTAATAACTTATTTATAAATTATCGAAATATATATCACAATCGAGAAATGAAGCGAAGCCTAACAAGAGGGTCAAATCACACGTTGAGACGGGCTTGACGGGTTTGAGACACGCAGGATCTTGCCGAGGAAGGAGAAAGGTTAGCGTTCTCCTGTCCGTATGTGGTCGTATTGGATAAGGGAACTATATTGTGGTCGCATTGGATAAAATGGCGGAAGTCTCCTTTTGCGATTCTGTGGTCGTATTGGATAAGGGGGAGGTAATTTCCCCCTACCGTATCGTGGGGTCGTAAATCGAAAATGAAAGGCACTACTACTGTAGCACCTGCAACAGCATCATCAGATACTACAATTGGGACATGATGGGACGGAGCCGTGTCAAAACTCAAACATCGACAATAATTAAAGAAAAAAGGACGACTAGAATTGCTATAACCTAAAGAAAAGAAAGAAAATAACTAAATTGTATAAAATCGAAAAAGGATTTTAATATAATGTCAGACGTGACATGCTATAGTTGGGGCCAGGGTTATAGCATGTGATGTCCCACCCATGGCAATACCCGGGGTCTACTGTGCGAATCTCTTGTTCATGGGTTTCCTGTTTGTTTTGTTTTTTTTTTCTTTGTTTAGGTTCTGATGAGGATGGCAAGGCATTCAAGTACTTGCGCCTGGATGATGATTTTTTGTATAATATTTATTATTTAGAATGTGTGGCAGTACTTTGGGCCTTAAGGCCAAACTATGGATGACTGTAATAATTAATTGTTGCGGTTTGTTATTACTTGAATGTGTATCGGGGATTGTATAATAATCTATAACTGGAATTGTAATATCAATGGACTGGAATTTGTGAGTTGATAATTATTTATAAGTACTTCCTCTTACGTTCTCTTATGTAAATCCCGTTATGATTTTGCCTTGCTATGGACTCTTGTCTGTAGCGACAGTGACGTCACGTGTCAGTAAGCTGGATATTTGTCTTGGTGTTACAGTATCAAAGAAAACCAAATTTTGATACCAAGAAGGATGAATTTAGTTTTGTATATTTAAATAGAAGAGCATTCACATCAAATACTCTATTTTAGAGGATTTATAAAATTTAAAAAGTAGAGCATGTGGGTGAGAAAAATAGTGATATGATGTTGAAAAAGTCTGTGTTGAAATGTGTGTATAAATTATAAATACGGTAAAAAAGAGGAATAATGAACAATAAATCTTTAAATAAATAATATTATTGTAACGTATTGTATTTTTTACATATGAAATGGGATATAGTGAGGTATAATACTCCCTCCGTGTCGATTTATTTGCAACACTTTCTTTTTTGGTCAGATCCAATTTATTTACAATACTTCTTTTCTTTCTTTATTTGGTTATCAATTTATATTGCTATCTTCGTCCCAAAATTGTTGTAACACTTTGACTCGACACGTTTGTCGATGTAAAGCTTGACACGCGTGTAACAACGATCAAACGTAATTTTTTATAAATTTATTATGAAACATTAATGGTTATATAAGTTACGTACTTCAACCTAATACATGTTACGGGACGATCAGACGTGATTTGATATGAAAACTAAACTTGTATTCATGCGTGTAGAATAGTGTAAAATACATTAGTGTTACAAACATTATAGGATACAGGTAGTAATGTAAGAGACCCCACAACCTCCTACCTCCTCTTCTCTCATTCTATCTCCTAAACTCCACTTACACCCCATGATCCTAAACCCCACTTACACCCCATTCTGTAATTAAAATGAAATGAAGAGAGTATAATATACTCCATCTGTCCCATATTATATGCTACACTTTCAATTATTGAACTATTCAATACGTATTTTGAGGAGGTTCGTTTATCGTCTTAATGACGCTAGAAAATTATGTCATTGACGTCAGGTTGAAACACATAAGTTAAATTATAATTAGTATTTTACGATAATTTTTCAAAAATTGATATTTGATCGTCTCGTGATGCGAGTCAAACTTCGTCTCGACAAATGTGTTTTTTAAACTGTTACGTTTAATTCGGGACGATGGGAGTAATATATGGTTAAAAATTGAGAGAAAATTTTAATTAATATGGTGTGATTGTGAATGCCCTAACCCAGGTAAATTTCCTGGAGAAAAAAGAAGAAATGAGAAACAAAAAGTAAAGCGAGACCAACCAAACATTCGTAATCCATCGAGTCATCCGTGCGCAACTCTTTCGAGTCGACTCGGTGTCTACCGCCATCACTTTCGCTACTTCGTGCAAAATTCAATATGCTTTGCTTCTGGTGACTTCAAAGGTTTCTTTTTTGTGAGTATGGAAATTGCTATTGTTTTTACGTCTCCATGGCAATGGGTATTTCAAATATGTGTCTCTTCCGTGTACCCAAGGTGTTCGATAAAATGTTTCAACGTGGCTCGATTTCCATAGTATTTCTTTTGATTTTTTAGGGCATGTATGATGACATAGAAATAGAATTCATGTTGTAGAGGTCATCTGGGAATCTAGTTGGTAGATTTGTTCAGCCGAATGATTTTGGGTTCGCACAGCTTCAGATACAACAAGAGTTGTAATTTTGAGGGCTTCATTGTGTGTTAATTGTCTCTAATATTGAGTCATTGAGATGGAAAGAGTTGGGAGACAAAATATGGGTGGCTATTTGTTCTATGTTTCAGAGAATTGGTTGCAGCCTTGCAGGGTGACTTGATATACAGTTAGAAAGAAGTAGTGGTGATTGTTATAAAAGATGTGATTTGGGATGAGAGAAAATGAGGAGGAGTGTTGTTTTTCTATATCAAAAGTGATTTGAAGTACAAGGGCTATAACCCTATTTATAGAGGCCTTAGGAGGTTACTTCATAATAATGAAGAACGTCCCGATACAATGAATACTTTACTACGAAGTAAAGCTTGTGCAACTATTAACGTCATTGATTTCGTCCTTATTTTCTTGGCGTTGTGTATGCGCAATATTATTCCTGCTTATCCCATTGCTCATGTTTATCCACATATATTATATTATAACACTCCCTCTTGGATAATGTAAGCAATGGTTGGATGCTAGTGACGGCCTCGTTAAAATCTTTTTAGGAAAAACCGAGTGGGATAAAGACTTGATCGAAGGAAAAAGAGTATAGTATCTCCCGGAGTGCGTATCACCTTAGCCCGGAAGTTCATTGAGACGCCGCAGACCGATCGTGTACCTCAGCTGCTCAAAAGATGATTTGAGAAGCGTCTTGGTAAATAGATCAGCTATGTTGCACGATTGGATCTGCTGAATGCTGATGACTCCTTCGTCTTGAAGGTCGTGAGTGTAAAAGTACTTTGGATTGATATGCTTCGTTCCGTCACCCTTTATAAAACCTTCCTTGAACTGTGCAACATAGGCGGCATTGTCTTCAAGGATCACGGTTGGTGTTTTGATGTCGGAGATTCCACATGACTGTTGGATATGCTCGATCACCGATCTGAACCATACAGATTCTCTGCTCGTCTCGTGTACAGCGATGATCTCTGAGTGATTTGAAGAAGTGGCCATGAGGTCTTGTTTTGTGGATCTCCAGGAAATAGCTGTATCATTTTATGTGAACACATATCCCCATTGAGACCGGGCCTTGTGTGGATCTGATAAGTATCCAGCATCGACGTACCCAACAAGATCAGATTTAAACTCCCGAAAATAGAATAATCCCATGTTTGTCGTCCCGTGCAAATAGCGTATAATATGCTTGATTCCATTCCAATGCCTGCAAGTAGGTGCAGAGCTAAACCTTGCTAACAAGTTAACCGAGAAAGCAATATCTGGTCTTATACAATTAGGTAGGTACATCAATGCACCAATAGCATTAAGATATGGCATTTTAGGGCCTCGAAGATCTTCATCGTCTTTTTTAGGCCGGAATGGATCTTTCTTAACATCAAGAGAAGGGATCACCATGGGTGTGCTTAATGGATGGGCTTTGTCCATCCTGAATCGAGCGAGAACTTTCTCCGTATATGTCGATTGGTGGATAGATGTTCCACCTGTATACCAATGCAAAACAAACGAGAACTTTCATCTTGAACTCTTTCTTTAAGAAATCAGGGACTTCCGTGATTTCATTGGTTGTATAGATTATGTTCAAATCGTCAACATATACAGTGACTATGGCAATATCATTAGTCTATCTCTTAATGAATACACATGAACAAACTTTATCGTTCATATACCCTTGTAATAGATATTCACTAAGACGATTGTACCACATTCGGTCGGATTAAAGAGCGTTGTAGCTTAACCGAATATAGACTTTGTGGTACCAAAGAGCTCGACACTTTGTATCCTTTAGGGATTTTCATGTGAATATCGGCATCTAATGAGCCATAAAGGTATGCCATAACAACGCCCATAAGACTAAGAATCCTTGGGCAACAAGTCATGCCTTTTGCCTTACAATTTCATTTTTCTCATTACGTTTGCGCACGGACACTCATTTGTAACCGACAAATTTAATATGTTCTAGAATTCGGACTAGAGTCCCAAACACACTGCGCTTTTCGAGCGATTGTAGCTCAGCTTGGATCATTTCTTTCCATTTTGGCCAATCACTTCTTTGTCTACATTCATCCATACTTTGAGGTTCGAAATTCTCGTTGGAGCTGAGCTCAACATCATGAGCCACATGGTAGACAAATGCATCAGTAATTTCGATTTGATCTCGATACCATATTTCATCTTTAGAAGCGTAACATATTGAGATTTCTTTGTTCTCGAGGGATTGTTCCTGAGGCGATGAATCATTTTGATTAGCCACATTAGGGGATTCATCAACCTCCTTTAGAGGTTGCATACTCTCCTTTAGAGTGTCGCATAGTTTTCCCGTTCTTTTCCTTGGGATTGTGTCCTTTGCACCAACAGGTCTTCCGCGCTTTTGGTGTATTTGGGACTTTTCTGTAGCTTTAACTACAAACCCATCTTCTGGAATCTCGATCCTTGCTGGGACATTGACAGGAGGTATATGAAATTTTGTTATCTTCTTTGCATCAACAAATGCCTCAGGCAATTCTTTGCATATCAAGGATGTTTTAAACTCCAAGTTTAGTTTTACTTGTGCGAGGATCGAGGTACAACGATGTTGAAGTCTTCCAAGTTAAATCGTTTTGATCCTTGGACAAAGTCTTTGCTTTGTCTTTATTCTCTCCCCCCTAATGTCAGGAAGACTGTTTCATCAAAGCAACAATAAAAAAATCTCACTGTGAATAAATCTCCTGTTAGGGGTTTAAGATACCTGACAATAAACGGTGAATCATATCCCGCATATATTTCGAGCCTTCGTTGTGGACCTACTTTGGTCCTTAGTGGGGGTGCAATAGGAACATAAACTGCACAACCAAAAATTCTTAGATGGAAAACATCAGGCTCATGACCATACACCAACTGATATGGTGAATATTGGTGTTGTGCAGAAAGCTTTAGTTTGATCAGTGATGTTGCATGCAATATAGCATGTCCTCAAGCGCTCATCGGCAGCTTTGTTTTAAGCAGCATAGGCCTTGCTATCTATTGGAGTCTTTTAATAAAAGACTCGGCCAATCCATTTTGTGCGTGCAGATGAGGCACATGGTGTTCAACATTAATCGCTGTTGCAACACAATACTCATTGAATGCTCTTGAAGTTAGCTTGGCTGCATTGTCTAGCCGAATGTTTTTAATTGGATGATCAGGGAACTGTGCTCGTAACTTTATGATTTGAGCAAGCAGTCATGCGAAGGCCATATTCCTTGTGGAAAGAAGGCAGACGTGGGATAATTTAGTTGATGCATCTATTAGCATGAAATATCAAAATGGTCCACACGATGGGTGAATTGGCCCACATATGTCGTCCTGAATCCTTTCTAGAAATAAGGGGGATTCTACACCAACCTTTGTGGTATATGGCCTTGTGATCATTTCCCCAAGCGAGCAAACAGTACATGATAATTCATGATTGATATGGACCTTTTGGTCATTCAATGGATGGCCATGAGATGATATTATTCGACGTATCATATTGACTCATGGGTGACGTAATCTTTCATATCATAATTTGTTTTCATCAGTGAACAACTTTTGGTCTACGATGACATGAGTTTCAACGGCTTTAATTGCCATGAAATATAACAGAGAAGAGAAGGCAGGAAGCTTTTCAACTACATTCTTTTAAGATGAAGTAGTTGAGATAATGAGAAGATACTCTTTGTCATTCTCATTAATGGTTTTCAAATGGTAACCATTCTGCCTTATATCTTTAAAGCTCAACAAGTTTCTTTTGGATTTGGGATAATATAGAACCCCTTGGAGCTTTAGGATGGTGTCGTTTTGTAAAGCAATAGTTGCTACACCAAATCTTTCAATAATATCAACACTTCCCGTTATAGGATCCACGCTCGACTTTGCATGAGTCAAAGATGAGAAAAAGTTAGGTAGCTTAAAGATGCTGTGCGTAGTAGCACTATCCATTATGCAAGCACTTTCTTTATTCATCTGGAAGAGAATATAATACATTAGCATAGTGTACATCGAAGGAAAGCAAGATACTAGAAAAGGAAAACATAACAAACACTCCTATAATACATATTATACATATGAAAACATATAGTACATATAAAACAAATAAGGTGGCTGGCTATGTTCTTAATCGAGAAAATCATAAGCCTCCATGTATAGAAGATCATTATCATTCTCAGGGACGATGTTGAGATTTGTCTCGGGATTCTTCCCTTTTTCCTTCTGAGAAGCCTGGTATAAGTCGGTCAGATGCTTAGTAGTACGGCATGAGTTGGCCCAATGACTAGCAATATCGCACTTGAAACAAACAGAATCTGGAGCTTTACTAGAGCAGCTCCTTTGGCCTTTGAAATTTCCCCGACCCATATTTTTGCCGTACCTCTTGTTATCCTGGCGAGCTGGAATGGGATTGTTACCCTGGTAACCTCGACCTCGCCTGAATCATTTTCCATGATCCTTTCCACGATAATCACGACCTCTACCCTGGCTGCTTTCCCCAACTCATTTTGCTCTTCAGCAATTAGAAGAGCGTATATCAAATCAGAGAACTTTTTAAAGTCCCTGATGCGATATTGCTGCTGAAGCATCATATGATTAGGATGGAATATCGAGAGAGTCTTATCAATCATTTGCGCATCATCGATAACCACCCCACATAGTCTCAATTGAGACTTGAACTTGTGGATTATGGAGTTATAGGTTATGACATCCTTGAAGTCTTGGAATCTCAAATTATTCAAAGCATTCTGTGCCCTTGGACGTAAAACATACGCTAGGCGATGGAAACGATTTTCATAGATAAAAAGGATCCTCTTTCGTAAAAAAACTCATCCCTCATACTTTCATTAAGGTGGCGACGGAGAATGCTTGTGGCTTTTGCCCTTTCCTACGTGGTTCCCTGTTCTTGGTTTTCAATTGTATGCTTGAGATTTTTTCTCCACAAGATGCATTTCTGCATTCAGCTTCCAAGAGAGGTAGTTGTTCCCATTGACATTGAGAGGTGTGAATTCTAGCAATATATCTGACAATAATAGATTTAATAGATACAAGTTTTCTGATTGATTATTGCAATTGAATATAAGCAAGAATAAATGGCGGCTTAGCCGTCCGAGTTTAAAAACAATAATGGAAATGCATAAGGAAAAAGGCGTCATAGACGTCCGGTGGTTAACAGTTAATAGGTTGTGTCGTCCCTTATTAGCACATTGATAAATATGACGCCTCAGACGACCGTTGGCTAGCAAGTTAATAGGTCGGTTGAGCCGTTCCTTGTCAGCACAGAAATAAATATGGCATCTCAGACGATCGTTGGTTAGCAAATTAATAGGTCGGTTGTGCCGTCCCTTGTTAGCACATAAATAAACATGACGTCTCACACGATCGTTTGTTAGTAATTAGTATGTCGGCTATGCTGTCCCTAGTTAGTTTAAGCAGTATAGATTAATGATATTAATTAAACTTAATCATTGATTAATCAAAAATCAAAAAGCCTCCCGATAGGTTTGTCGGCTTTTACCCATTTACGTAAGATTACCTGGTCATAGCTGGAGTGCCGGGACCAGAGTTCGAACCTGTGAACATGAAACTATTACAATCAAAAGCGACCCAAAGTGACACCCTTCCACTATGTTACCACGCCAAGGGATGCTCAAACAGGAGGAGTATATTGTATATACTCTTCCCGGATTAACCCCCCCCCCCCTTTTTTTTTTAATCTCAAAAACTTAGCTTAACATGTTGTGTTTAGTATGAAAACAATTCATTATAGATACTAGAAATTTTTATACATGTGAAGAAAACTCCTTCGAAAAGATATTATCCTTTTATCTTCCTTTTGAAAGAAAACAAAAACTTTGCGCAATATGTGAAAACTCATATTGGTGGAGCAAGAAGTACTCATAATACCATGATTCCTTATGCCCATAATCGTCAATATTCATATGGAAACACAAGAACCAGTTTTGAAAACAAACAACATGTGAATATGTTCACAAGAGAACAACACTTGGTTTTTTAAAATAATCCATGACATCCGTGATCCGCCCATGGGTATTATATGAGCATAATCATATCAAAACTTGGTTACAAGAACACCATATGAGTATGAGATTCAGCAACTTGAAAATTCATGAGAGCAGAAGCCTTTCCCCTTTGTTGGACACAATTTATCGTGTATAGAATTCACAACAAGAGTGCTTTGCGAACTCAATCTTTACCTTCACTCAATTGGTATGGATTACAGCATTCGTACTGATAATGTGTTATAAAAGATGTGATTTGGGATGAGAGGAAATGAGGAGGAGTATTGTTTTTCTATATCAAAAGCGATTTGAAGTACAACGGCTATATCCCTATTTATAGAGGATCTTAGGAGGTTACTTCATAATGAAGAACGTCCCGATACAATGAATACTTTACTGCAAAGTAAAAGCTTGCGTAATTATTGACATCATCGATTTCGTCCTTATTTTCTTTTCTTTTTTTAATATTATTCCTGTTTATCCCATTGTTCATGTTTATCCACATATATTATATTATATTGTAACAGTGATGATAATATAATAGAAGTTATTTTTTTCCCCACATGTTTTATAGTGATTGCAAATCACAGTTAGAACGGGCGTTGACCGCTAGTTCATGGTGCTGAACTATGGAGTATGGATTTTTTAGATCCATCCCTTTGTCTACACCCCTCTACACCTATGAAGACCATTTTGCACAAAGATTTACTGATTTAGAATAACTTGACAGGAGAATGGAAATTGTCGAAATGAAAGTGTTTGTGTTATGTGGTTATCATGTATGAGAATCCTCCCAAGATCTTCGCATTAATTTTTCTTCTTTTCTGTTGTCAACTGCCTGCTTGAGAGCATCACAAAATATTCCTGGACTAGGACAAGTTAGTCTTTTGCATAAATTTCGATGGGATAAAACTCTTAAGCTTCTAGATTTTATTCCTCGTGCCATACTAGTTGTACTTATCATTTTGAGTGTGTAGGGGGAAAAGTGTGCAAAAGATGCAAGGACAATTTTCTTTTCCATAACTCGATTTAAGAATGTCCTTGTGCCAAAGGGAACCTAAATACCAGCTGAGGATGAAACTCCATTTTTGCTCAAGTGTTGCTTCAGGCTTAAGCTTATTCTATCATGGTGGATGTGTGTCTTTGAGCATATATGAAGTTTACTTCTAGAGATTGTGGCATGGGTATGGGCTAATGTTACTATATCCTGCTCAAAAAGTCCAAAATATGAGAGCAATTACTACTACGAAAGCGTATTAGGCATCATAATATCTTTGATTATAATCGAAGCCATTATCAACTGTATTTGGAAAGTACCCGATAAATAATGTAAACTACCATTATGTGAACAGAAGAACATGTTTAAATTGTTCATGAACTTGTGGGCAAAGATATAAGCAATAGCTTTTGTATTGAGAATAATTTTAATGACTTACGCATTTCAGGTCATCAAGGTATGAGTTAAAAGGCCTGTTCTTGATACTGGTTCACTTGTGCTTGATATGCTCATAAGATGATGTTGTTTGTTTCTTTTCAGTTAGAGGCATGCCGTTGATTTTCCTTTTCTTTAATAAGTTCTGCGCTGATCTGTTCTCTTCTAATATTCTCACAGTGTTCCCCCGACTATGCAGGTTGTCTTTGTCATTACCCAATGGCGCAGTTAAGTTAACGTAGTCAAGTCTCAATATGGCTTCTCTTTTGTCAAGCGGATATCAAATTCGCCCAGTGTTTCTGTACCCATTGCCATTATTCACCAAAAGAGTTCCTAGAGTTTTTTACTGCAAGTCTAAGAGTACTGAAGCTCCAGCCATCACACAAGAGAAGCTGTTACCATCTGAGAACAGATCATCGTCTCAGAAACCGAATACGTCACTTAATGTGCTACAAGATTATGAGACAATAATAGGCATCGAGACCCATGTCCAGCTCTCTACCCAGTAAAGCCTTTTGCAGCTGCCCCAACAATTATGGGGCACAACCAAACACGAATATTTGCCCAGTTTGCATGGGATTGCCAGGTGCCTTACCAGTTTTGAATTCTAAGGTCATTGAGTTCGCAGTAAAGGTTGGCCTTGCACTGAACAGCGAGTTGTCTTTCAACTCAAAATTTGATAGGAAGCAATATTTTTACCCTGATCTGCCTAAGGGTTATCAAATATCCCAATTTGATATCCCTATAGCCAAGGGTGGATATATTGATGTGGATTTGCCTGTCGAACTTGGTGGTGGGCACAGGAGATTCGGTATAACAAGGGTTCATATGGAGGAGGATGCTGGTAAATTACTTCATTCAGACAATGGAACTGATTCTCAGGTAATTGCTCTTCCATTTTACTTAGAAACTTGCCTTCGGTAGGCTTTTCGTGCAACTGTTTTATGCATATTACGGATCCTCTTAGGATAGTTTTATCAATCTGCTCATGTTAGTTTGCATATATAGTGTCTCATTCTTTTCGGTTTCTTTGGGCTACCTGTGTGGCCGCTTTTGTCTCTTATATCTACTCGATAGTTGGATTAGCCCTTTATTGTTTTGTAGGTTGATTTAAATAGAGCCGGAGTGCCTTTGCTTGAGATTGTTTTTGAGCCTGATATGAGGACTGGAATTGAAGCTACAGAGTATGGTGCGGAATTGCAGAGGTTAGTTAGGTATTTGGGAGTGAGTAATGGTAATATGCAGGAAGGCTCGCTTCGCTGTGATGTGAATGTGTCAGTTCGACCAATCGGTCAACCAAAATTTGGAACTAAGGTAACTGGTTATGTAGTGTTTTTTGATTATTGCATTATTATTATTTTCTTGCCTTTTGTTTCTTTCCTGTTAGGTAAAAACACCTTGCCTTCCTGTTGAATGCTCTTTCTATAAGGCTATATGCATGTCATGCTATGGACTGGGTGAAATCCTTATATCGTTGGGCAACAGGTGATATCCTATGAGTTTGCTGCTAACTCTATCCTCTGGAGTCGATGGCTATTCCTGGTTTTTTAAATGTCATAAATATAGTGAAGTGGAGCTCGCCGACTGACTCTGTCCTTACAAACATGCAACTTTCAGTTTTATCACTAATACGCGGGGCATTTTTTTTTTTCCAAATGAAAGTTAATGGTAGGAAATGTCAAAATGCTTCTCAATCTAACCTGAACTGTAACTTTTAGGATAATTGTACATCAAACACAAAGGTGAAAATGACTTATGATGAATACTCACCCGAACATTCCCCGCTAATTTCTCTAAGACTTTTAAATATCTGACATAGTCCTTCAAGCATATAATTTACTGTGCTGAAAACCGATTCACTTCTTTTGAATATTGGTAGGTTGAGATAAAAAATTTGAACTCATTTTCAGCAATTCATAGGGCAATTGATTATGAGATATCAAGGCAAGTTGAACTGCATAGGCAAGGCCAGGCTGATCAGATTGTGCAAGAAACTCGTCTCTGGGAAGAGGGCAGTCAGGTAGTTGCTTTGTATTTCTTATTCTGATCCTCACACAGGAACGGTTTTCGCCATTTAGATGCCGCCTTGTTACTTATCCATGCTTTTGATCTTATCTATGATGACAGAAAACAGTAACAATGAGGAAGAAGGAAGGGCTTGCGGACTACCGATATTTCCCAGAGCCAACCTGCTGGAAGTAATTTTAACGGAAGATTATGTCGACAATATCCGCAAGTCTTTGCCAGAACTTCCAGAAATGAGGCGGCGTTCCTATGAGAAAATGGGGCTCAACATGCAGGATGTTCTTCTACTGGCCAATGACAGAACTGTAGGACCTCAACTCCCTTCCCAATTCTAAATTTATTCTTTACTCAATCTTTATTTTGCTTGGTTGAAACTTTTCGTTCTGTTCTTTGTTGCAAGCATCAGGTGGTACTGGTCTCGAGCTCAAATTGATTGAGCCCCTCTTGTGCAGAATCCCTTTGTATAAGCTTACACATTGTATTTCTTGTTAATCTTTTGAAGTCTCATCACCTCTTTCAATCCACTTATGCTGATAAGAGGGAGAAATATAGAAGTTAATTTTTTGTTTTAAAGCTTTGAACACTATAGTGATGAAGCATAATCAACTCTTCAATGTTCATTTGGATGAGTTCTTTTGATATTCTCTGCATATTTGAGCTTTTTCATCTCTTCTTGATTTCTTCTAGATAGAAAATCATTGAAACTTTTCGTTAAAATTCGGAGTATGAAACCTCAACTGTCTGTTATAATTGGAGAGAGCCAACATCATTTCAGATGATCTTTTTCAGGCTTCACAATACACATTTAAAAGAAAATTACGATACAATTGATGAGGATGGATTATGCAGTGCTTTTGGATGAGTTCTTTTGATATTCAGGCTTTTTGTTTCATAGCTTTGAACACTATAGTGATGAAGCATATTTCAACTCTTCAATGTTCATTTGGATGAGTTCTTTTGATATTCTCTATATTTTTGGGCTTTTTCATCTCTTTCTTGATTTCTTCTGGATAGAAAATCATTGAGCGTTTTCGTCAAAATTCGGAGTATGAAACCTAAACTGTCTGTTATAATTGAAGAGAACCAACATCATTTCAGATGATCTTTTTCAGGCTTCACTATATACATTTAAAAGAAAATTACGATACAATTGATGAGGATGGATTATGCAGTGCTTTTGACGAAACCATAACACTCCTACTAAAGGCGACTCATCATTTCATTTACTCAAGCAATTGAGAAAGGTTTGAGTTTCTGCATATGTTTAAAAAAAAAAAAAAAAAGCTTATAATTCTGCATATATGTTAAAGCAACTATATAAGCTTTTTTAGCAGTTCGGAAGGTACTTAAAACATCTTGCAGACTCTTGAAATCATTTATGCTTATATTTATAGGTGGTTGTGTTGCTTGTTATTGCTATAGAGCATATAGAAGTGTTCTCCTGAATATTGATGTCCTAGTTCTCCTAACTGAATTCAATACCTTTTTTACTATGTTTTCAAGTTGCAGAGTTTTTTGATGCAACTATTGCAAAAGGTGCTGATCCGAAACTGGCCACTAACTGGTTAATGAGTGATATCGCCGCTTACATGAAGGACAAGAAGGTATCCATTAATGAAGTAGAGCTCACTCCTACGGAATTGGCTGAGCTGATAGCTTCCATACAAAATGGGACGATCAGCGGAAAAATCGGCAAAGAGGTAAGTGCGACCATAGTTTGTAAATATGACTGTTGATTTTGTCGTGTTTAGATGTGAATATGAATCATCATCTAGTTTGATCTCAATACCTCAATCTACAGTATGACTGTTGATTTTGTCGTGTTTAGATGTAAATATGACTGTTTCTTTTTATCTCTCTTTTGCCTCCCCTGAGTTCCTGATATGCCAACATAACAATCAACTCTATTGATCTTGACACTGAATATCTTGAACTGTATCTGTCTACTGCCAATACTTTACAGAATAAACATTTGGAATTGGTCACCATCATCTCCTGAGCTACGAAGTTTTTATCAAGACACTACAATTTCCGCTTGACTTGACCTTATATTTCTTCTCGTACAACAGCATAGGCAATAAATTTTATCAAAATGCAGATACTGTTTGAGCTCATAGCAAAAGGTGGAACTGTGAAGGGAATAATAAAGGAGAAGAATCTGGTTCAGGCAAGTTTACTCTCTTTGGCCAATTATTTTCCATGACTCATCTTACTCAAAATACCGAGCATTTTGCATTTTTCTCTTTATTTATTTCCCTTTTTTTTATGATGTGTGACAGATATTAGATCCTGTTGAGATCGAAAAGATGGTCGATGAAGTGTTGAGCGCAAATCCTACCCAGGTAGAACAATATCGTGGGGGCAAAACCAAGTTGCAAGCTTTCTTTGCCGGCCAGGTCAGTCACTCAGTGCCTTCGTCTCAGTAATCAGTTTCGGTAGTCATTTTTGTAGGCTATGAAGTCTGTCAGTATACATGAGATGTGAAGAAAAATTGTTTTCTTTCAGATTATGAAAAAATCTAAAGGCAAGGCAAATCCCGGGCTCTTAAACAAGATCCTCTTGGAGAAACTGAACGCCTAGGATATGTGATTCTATGCTACTGGTAGCGCTTTCTTGTTGGTGGTCGATCTGTCGCTTGGGCATGTCTTCGACAATGCATCGGGTGGTAAAGGTTGGACGAGGTGCGTTTGATCTCTGTTGTTGTATCATGTTACACTTCTCATCTTTTTGATGCGCTAGAAAGCATGTTTCATTTATGTGTAAAAATACATGCATTTATTCGTTTGAGAAAAAATACTCCTGTGTGTATACACATAATGGTCATTTTGGATCAAACGACGCCATAAAAAACAAAGATAATTCTCAATGATACATATCAAATTGTCCATATATTTAAAATATGAGTGTTAGATACCCCATTGTCAGTAGTAGATGATATTTTTTCAAAGTGCATTTCTCTTCTCCATTTTATCCATGTCCTCGCAAATAAACTTGGAAAATCAATTTGCAATTTACATCAACAATGAAATGTGATCAGTAAATCAAAAAATCGGAAAAATATAAGAGGAAACAAGACTGAGAAAAGAAAAGCATAGGAGAAAATTCCACATTCCCCTCTACATTTTATAACCCATGTTCTTTCATCCAGCTTTCTCTCTATCGTTGAACACGAGTAAGTGTTACCCAACTGAAGAACCTCGGGTTAATTTCAAAACTTGATCGAGCCCTGTTATCTTTGATCCTTGTCACAGATAAGTTGACAAGGAATCAAGTGATGGCGCCCGAGCCAAACGCTTATTGGTACCACTTCGGTTTTTGGGTGCATTCCGCCCACACACCATTGAACATTCGTACCCACCAATGTTCCCAAAACATGAGAACTTCCCGCCAGCCTCCGAATGGTGACGGGTGTGCTTAGGTGCAAATGTCGTCGACGAGAAGCTGTCATGATCATACAATGTCGGTAACTCAACGCGCCATCTATTCATCTTGGTCTTCAACCCTTCGCTTCCGTTGACACTCCATTTATCGTCGAGTAGGGAACTCCCTGCGTCGTCCTGCTTGGTGTACTTGCGGTCCTCAGCGATCGCAGCCGCCACCTCGGACGGTGAGGGCCCAACCTCGGATTCCGACCATATTGACCCGTTAGCAAAGTCCTTGGAAAAGGGTTGCTGATGTTTCATTTTCTTATTAGTCTCTAACCAGTTGTGTCTGGGTTTGGCTGCATTGTTGGCCCTGGTTGGCAACCCGACATCGGATCCGACGATCTTCCTGGGCTCCGGTTGTTTAGTCGGGATGGACCCAAGATCCGATAGGCTCGTGATGGAAGAGTTCTTTTGGGCTCTGGATTTGGGCTTGGGCTTCGGTGTCTGGCCAGGAGAGGATTGGCTGATGGTGGACATTGCTCTTGCTGTGTTCATCATGTCCAGCTGGACGGCTAGATCTGAGGCTCCATCGATCACTGAGATTGGCTTGTCGTACTCGATCTTTCCCTTCTTCGCTTTGGTGTTGCTTTGTTCTGAGCCCTTGATTGTTGTTGCCCCATCTTTGGCCATTGATCCTGTTAAAAAGGTTGTTACACTGAAGGACCCAAATGAAGAAATGAACATGAACAAATAGCATGTTATTTCCTTGAATTGATATTCAGTTTTATAATGACTCATAACTTAGATTCATTTTTCACTTCATTGGATGAAGCGAATAACATGAACTTTATACAAGTCCTCGAAAGTCAAGAAGATAACGATCACATCGACAAACAAACCTTTCACTATGGTCGAATTAGGCAAGTTTGAAACCCTGTCCTCGTCGATCCCCAACATGGAGCTCCTATCACTCTTGGTGCGTCGGAGCTTCCCCATGATCGACGAATCCCCACAGTGTTGCTGACTGTTATGTAAATCCTCTGTCCCCATGAGCTTCTGATATCCCAATGCTGACGTGCTTAGTTGTGTGTAAAGCGGCATGCTCCTCATCGTGCTATCAAGGACTGTCACCCCAACGTTTAGTATACCTTGAGGCCTCCCAGAGGGTCGTCGAACTTGCAGGGCCACGAACCTCATCCCGAGGTTTTGTTGGTGGGCCCTTAAGGTCCGAGCCTGTGGGGGTATGAGGTTGTTTACCAGCACACGGACAGTTCCTAGGTGGATGTCACGAAACCAATGTAACGCGTATATCTCGATCATGACCGCTGACATGTCCGACCTAAGGAAGTTGTCGTCAACACGAAATACGAACTTGTCATTCCACGTAGGATTGGTCCCGCCATGGGTGTCGACACGAGTGGTAAGTTTACGGTCAGGATGAACCCAAGCAACAGCATACGTGCGCATGTTACGTGAAGCTTTGTTCAAGTCTTGTGCTGAAATGAGGTTGATCTCTAGGAGTTGGAATGGAGAAAGAACCGATGCCATCGTGAGTTTCTTCATCGTTTTGGAGATTGTAATGGTCACGACGATGATAGGAGGAGACGAAGGATTTACAATCGACTCAACCCTTTCGTCGTCCAAATTCTGGACGACGAAGGATCGGGTGGCATGAAAAGAGAAAGGAGGATGAAATACGGAGGAGGGAAAAATAGAAGAGAGATTAACTAGAGAGTTAAAGAAATGTGAGGAAAGGATTCAAAGAAGCGAAAGGCCAGTAAAAAGGTTGTATTTTAGACATAGATTTAACTATTTTTAAACAATTAGTTGTTCTTCAAATACAAAATGATTGAGATGCTTAGTAGTTGCTTCTGGATGAACTCAACTAAAAGGGACGAAAGCAGAGAGTTTAGTGATCGCCAGATCTGTAGCCAGAGGCGAAATGAAGTATTGATGTCAATGTTGAATTTTCATGTGAACCGTATGGACTGATTCAGTATATTTTGCCCCCATCATCATCAAACAAGTACTCTATCCACGATGGTATGTCCCATAATATTTATAATCCGACATAAAAATTTATATGTGTGTTGGATTTTTATAAAATTTGATAAATAACGAATATTTTTTAGGAGTGGTGAAGTTATTGTGAAAAAGAGTAATGGATATACTATAACAAAATATGATTGATGTGATTTTTTTTAGATTAAACATTGATAAAAGACAAAAGATTACAAATAAATTGAAAGAACAAAAAAAAAAATATTACATGTATGATAAAACGAAAGAAATAATTTTTATGAAAATGGAGTATATTTTTACTTGCTCCGTCTCACAAGATACTATGGCACTGTATCAATAATTCAATATCCAAATACGAAGAGCTTGGTTTCCAATTAATTAAGATAATATAATATTTTTTTCAACATGCAATCAAAATACGTCACTTATATTATCAATAGTGTTTCAACAATAATTCGTAAAAAAAAAAAACAAGTTTAATTGTGTCACGACACGTATCAAAAATCATTTAAACAAGGATGATGATCCACAGTATGCGTTGGCCAGAAAGAGTTATACAGGCAACAATATCGCAACATTCATCTGTGAAATGGAGGTTTAAAATTCAAACAATTTTCGTTATATCCGATATAAAGATAAACGGATGTCCGTTATTTTTTATCCCGAAGGCTAAAAAAAGATGAACTTACAATCGTGATCTTGTTTTAAAATAGTCAAATCCGCTGTTTGTAACCCGGGTAAGAATCTCATTCGCTGTTCTTTACCACAGATAACAGTAATGAACCAATGAAATTATGACACATGTCAAAAAGAAGTGGAAAGATAAGGATATTCGTTGAAATTTACTACGGATGGAACATGTGTCTGTGTTTTTCAGAATCCAATGTTCATTGAATTCCGGACCGCATACGGTGAAATTTAATATGGATGTGTCAGGCTTTAACTAATCAGGAGTTCACATATGTCAGTATTTCAGGTGTTTCGGTAACGCCCCGACTTTTCATACTGGAAGACACGTGAGCGTTATGCCGTCACGAACCAAGTCCGTGACAAGGCCAAATAAACCGAATAGGTTTACGGTATAGAAATCAAGGAAACTATAAACAGTAGCCACATATATAGCTTACAATTTCGAATACCTGTTTAGTTACAGCATTGGTGCAACAGCACCGCAGATCGATTATTACATTAAACAAAAATAAATCCTCTGATCTGCTAATACATCCAAAAGTGCGTGATATCAGCTATATGCAATACAAGCTTACACTAAGAACCTTCAGGTGTTGTTGAAAGCATATCTGCAATGGAAATACATAACCGTGAGCTAATGAAGCTCAGCAACCTAAGGTGTATGAATCCCAATTACAGGAAACTTCCGCTAACGGATATGACGACTGACAAAAGTCCCTAAAATATTTTTATATATATGATAGGAAAATATGGACGCCATATCTAACAGCATCGTTTTACATTGCTTTATATAACGTCGTATCGCTTTTAAGAGTCATTCATTTCTTAACATTTATTTAGGGTTCATGACTTGACTCAAAAACGGCAACTCCAAGGATATGACCGACTCGAAGTATAGAGATAAAGTGTCAATCGTCATCCAGGCTACCCAATAGATTATGTTTTCTCTTCTGCCTACTCTGTGCATCGCCTTGCACCTCTTGTGCGCATTCAATGAGGCACCATATGCCAGCATTAAGATGATTTGGGCCTTCCTGCAGAGAGCTATCCGGGGCCCCGCCACAACAGCGTTGAAACCGCTGCATGCATGCAAAGAGGATGGGGGATGCCCATCGCTCCCTAGTTAGTTCTCTCCCGTGACGATGACTCAGAGGATAATACTGAAGTACAATGACTCAAACCCAAGCCACCAAGGCTATTCAAGAAAGCAACAAATGATCGCAATGGATCAAAGAAGGGACACCATTGTTCGAACATCAACATAATTGCAGGGAAAAACGACCAACGATCCAACGGATCCAAAAGGGATGTCAATGTCGACCTTATCAGTTCAGGGATGCGATATTTCTTATTCGTTCGCTTTTTCATTAGTTCACACAAATAGAGAAACTATGCTCTGCATCCCCCGTTTCCTTTTTATTAATCGTATAGAGGTCACTTTCATTTATTTTCCGAGAGGGTATATATTTTATAAGGGTGCATATTCTAGTTCATTTCAATCCTAAATACCCATCACATATCAAACATGATTGTATACGCACGTTTGATGTTATATTTCCATGCGTACGAGTTATATATCTCAAATACGCATTTAGGTTTAAGGTTCGACGCACGAGGTCGATGTTTTCTTTGGCCAGAAGGCCGTCGCGACCGCGACTCAGGATGGTCACGGACGCGACCCCCGTTTTATACATAATCTCGTGATCGAGTAAAATTCGTCGTATCGTTACTCCAAGCATACATAGGTCTAACGAAACACGTCCATGGTGTTTTAAGATCATAATTAGCATAAATTTGCGTACGCATGTGTTCATGCATGCTCCCACGCGTATTTTGTCGAAACTAAGGTTTCGTTATCGCCTTAACACATCAACCAAGCAACCAAGCATATCATCGCCCTCCTGGAGGTACACTTCTCATCACATTCATCATAACACATCAACCAAGCATATCACCGCCCTCCTGGCGGTACACTTCTCGTCACATTCATCATAACACATCACATTAATAAAATATTAAGTATGAGACGGATCGAGAGGGACGAGATTACCTTCCTGATGAGTTATTCATAACAAAACACGGGACGAACGACGAGAGCGACCAAGCGGAGCGTCGGGCCGCCCCGGGCCTGTCGGGCCTGTCGAGCAGGGGTCGGGCCTGCTGTTCGGGTTCGTCTCGACGTTGGGTCCTTGTCCGAGCCGTTGTCCAACGTCGGGTCCCTGTTCGGGCCACGTACCGGGCTTGCTTCGCAAGCGGGCCGGCTGTTGGGCTTCAAATCGGGCTCGCTGTTCGGGTCGTCACCGTGGCTGTATCGGATCGTTGTTCGAGGCTTGTCCATCGTCGGGCCTGCATTGGGCCAAAGTCGGGCCGCGCACCGAGCCGCAATCAGGCCGCTGCTCACTGGGCTTGCTTCGAGCTGCATTGTTCGGGATGAACTGCAATCGGGTCAGGCTTCGTTCGCCTTGGCTTGGGACGGTCGGATCCGGGCTCCGACGGCGCAAGGCGGCGACAGGACGAAGGCGACGCGCGGTTAGGTGGTGGCTGTGAAGGTGAGGAGAGGAAGAAGAAGAGAAGGGAAAGTGGAGAGGGAGAAGAAATTGGCGACGGCGGCGGCGCAAGGCAACGACGGCTGCAGCGGCTGGGTGGAGGTGCTGGTGGTGGCGCAGTGGAGCATGGCAGATGGTGGCGACTGAGCTTGGAGGAAGGATAGAGTAGATGGTGAGTGAGTGAATGAGAGGAAGAGGAAGATAAGGTTGAGTGAGGGTTTGAGTAGGTGATGTATTTCACCCTTCTAAATATCTCACAGACTATTTTTATCCGTGTTTCGTATAATTTGTCTCTTGATAATTAATCATTATCGATTTAATTATCTCATGAATATTAATATTACATCACATGTAATAATCCATTATTTATGGGATTAATCGCTAGCCCTTACGCACAACGTTTATAACGTTATAACGTTGTAACGTTATTCGTTCGTAATATTTATTGGCGTGTTCATTTAATCATCCCAAATATTCCATCGTCATATTTGATTTAATAATCAAATATTTTCTTGGGTTCAATTTGTAACCTTTAAGCGTGACTATTTTTAATTCATAACGTTATATTTAACATTTTTTATTCACGTTTTATTTACATTTTTAAATCCTCAAAATTTTTTATTCACGTTTTATTTACATCCCAAGTACTGTACGTACGTTATATATTCATTTTTAAATCCTCAAAATTTTCGGGTATTATAGTTTCAGATCTGGAAGTGATGATTCACCAATTACATTTGTTCACGTGTCAATGTGTCACTGAAAAATGCAAAAAAAGAAATATTAGCTCTTCATATGGTATAACGTCCCGATTTTTCATTAATTATTAATTATACATATGATGTCACTGTCGTTGGGCCCAACGTCCCAGCTAGGCAAAAAATATACATCCTGACTTAGTCATAAGAATTAAATTAAGTTCACTTATACATCATTAGTTTAGAAAATTTTGATGCACTCAATCATTACTCAGAATATCACCTTCGCTCAAAATTTACATCTAGTATCAAAACTTAGATCACACTTCTGTCCAAGTCTTACTCCTATAACAAAGAGAAGAGGAAAAACACAGAGAAATAATAACCGTGTGCTATAAGAGCTCAATAACGTGTCGGTCCCATTACCAGGGGTTACAAGAGAGAAAAAGCTAATAGAAAAAAGAAAAGAGAAATGATCACTTAGATCCTTTGTTTCAGCACTTTGGAATTATCATGCCATTCTCGCATTCACAATTATCATCATAAGCATACCAATGATTCACCCTAGTCACATAAGCACACTTAACACTACGTAACAATGCTCGAAACCATGCGTTCATCGACACTCTAGGCATTATCGACGTCATTTACCACCGTCATACTCTTTATGGTAATGACAGTCAAGACCTCTATATCAAACAAACTGAGACAATGACACTGTGACACGACAGGTTCCTAGTCCAAGTCTCACACACTACTGCACTCAACAGTTTACTCACGACTTTGTTATACTTATCATCATGTCAATCACACAGAGATGACACACAATAAATACCATCAATGTTATAATTGTGTCCTTGAAGAGACTTATTCAATTTCCATAGATAATCTTTATTTAGCTTTAGCGAAAGGGACATCCGTGAAAGGGGATCAGCCAGACCGGAACCCAGGATCTCCTGCAGTGAGATACCCTCATACCAAAAGGTCGATGACAGAATGTCATCACCAAGTCACTGTATAACACATGTGATAGACACAACGCTCTTTGTGTTTTATACCACGGAGTTATCTCATCAATTTATGAATCTACACTCTTTTCACACATTCATCCTCATTATACCAACAAACAAGACATAACACACATCATGCAATAACATTCCACAGCACTCAGTATTTAGAAGATAGCACACAGTAGTTACAGTCAGTATTTTACATCAGTCACATTTAGTGACTACGTCCAAAGCTTCCAAAGCATATTATTATACTCACGATGTAACAACATACATCGCCACACACAATAAACATAAACATTATTTTTAATCACAATTCTTGACATGTACACGTTCAGTCTCGTCCATAAATGACGACGAGCAGCGTCTCCAAATCCTATAATATAATAGGATATGCATATTAAGACATACCTTTGTGAATGATTGTTCATGTTATGGAATTAAGTATATTTATTCGTACTTCTTAAAAAACCATCATCATTCGTACTATAATATAATAGTAATGTTATGTGGTGATTTCAAGCTTTGAGAAAAGTCTTTGATACTTATTTTTATAGTCCATGATGATGATTTTATGTATTTATCATCATTAGAAGTGTTTGTAAACATTTGGAGTTGTTTCGAGGTCAAAACAGTTCATTTTTTGATCCTGTCCAATATGAAACTTCGACACGTTTAAATCTATAACTTCTTTTATACAACTCCAAAAATCATTTCATAAAATTTTACATAAACTAGGCTTCATATCTTTCCAATGATTTAAAGTTTCTATCCCGCAATCTTATCAATAACAGCAACTTATTCATTCAATTTTATATTTTCTGCTAGATCAGACAGTTTGATCTTTCTTCACTAATCAGCTCATAACTTCTTAAATACAACTCCAAATATAGATTTTTAAACTGTTCTAGCAACTAGATTTCAAGACCTTTCCATTGATATAAGGCTTGTTTTCAAACTCTTTCCGTGTAATTTATGATCAAGTCACAAAGTGATCTTTGTAATCAGTTTTTATACATTAACATACCCGTACGTTTTGATTTATATCTTGATATTCACAACTCTAAATCATTATCTATCAATTTTATCGGAAACTAGACATGAGGATTCAACATATATTAAAATCAAAATTTATCACAAAGCCTATGATTTTCCACAAAATTTCTAAAAAAAATGATCACCTTCTAATATTAATGATGAAAGATCCTCGTCATCTTATAACCGTAAGTTCTCCTCTTCACCTCAAACTCTCCTTCTTCTATTCTCTTACTTATCTCTTTTCTTGCATTACAAGAAGTGTTTTTATGTATGTAAGAAGTTTTTCAAGGAGAAGAGAGCTTGTATTTATAGAAAACCAAATCAATTAAAATAGTTTTAGTGGATAATTAGTGTATTTAGTGGGTTATTCATGGATAAATAATTTAATTAAGGTGAAGTAGAAATTGACATAAAGAAAAATAAGTGCCAAAATAGGTTTAGGTCATTTTCGTATTAAATCTGTGTTCCCCGTATATGTGTATTAGGTTGTATTTCATTCATATTTTGTATTTTTTCCTTATTATATCGTCAAATAATTATTTTAACCCCGTAAAATAAATTATAACGTACTATTATTTACTATTGACATTAATTATCGTGAAACTAAATTTTACATAACTTTTGGGTCCATATCATATTTTTGTCATGATTTTGGCAAACGAAATTTATAATCCCGTTGTATAAATTACGACGTTCAGTAATTTACCATTTTTGTTATTTTTTGACAAAAAAAATTATCTCAAATTTTTTGGGTATTTAGATACGGTCAGTTCATAGTGTTTTCAATGTGTTTTCACTTCACAAAAACTCCTTATGGAGTCACATTTTGATTACGAATTCAAAGATGAAGAAGACTTGGCTTCTAATAATCCGATCCAAAGTGATGAAATCGAGAATTCAACGTCCTTTGAAGGTAAAACGTTCAACACATTGCACGAAGTTGAGATATGTTACAAAGCTTTTGCAAAAAGCACGGGATTCCAGGTGAAGTTCAAGACCAATAGGAAACGTACACATTCAGAAGCTTTGTGTTCTCAAATGTTCGCTTGTCAACTGGCGGGGAAATCAATTAAAAGCAGCGAGTTAGAGGTGAAGGGAAAAAAAAATCAGAAAACGAGATTGTGTACAACGTACGGGTTGCAAAACGAGAATGTTTGGCGTCCATCGTCCGACGAAAGACATTTGGATCGTTACAAGGTATGAAGGCTGCCATAATCATCCTCTGGTTTCTCCTAACAATTTGAATCTTATGTCCAAAAGAGAAAACATCACTCCAGTTACGAGATTTTTGATTTCTCTTGTGGACGAATCGGGAATCGGGGCGATCTAAATGATGAACGTTCTTTCGGCGAAGGTCCAAGGCATCACAAATGTCGGTTTTTCTGAGAGAGATATTCATAATGAGCTTCACGATTTGAGAAATGTTTAAGATGATAGTATCGAGGATGCACAGTCAGTAGTAAACTATTTGAAGAATCTCAACAGTGATGGAATGGGCAACTTTTCTACCGTTACAAGACCGACTCGGAGAACATAATCGACACAATTGTTTGGGTTGACTCCAGATCTTGGATGGCTTACAAATGTTTTGGAGATACAGTTACATTTGATACCACATATCGAATGAACAAGTACTCTATGCCTTTCGCGTCATTCACCGGAGTGAATCATCATTATCATTCAATCATGTTCGGTTTTGCACTTTTGAGAGAGGAAACTAAAGAAACCTTCAAATGGGTGTTCAGTAATTGGTTGGAAGCAACAAAGAACAAAGCTCCTAAGGCAATCATCACGGATCAAGATAGGACGATGGGCAATGAGATCGCTCAGGGTTTCCCACACACTCACCATGCATTGTGCTATTGCAACATCAGTTCGAAATATCTAGAGAAGCGACATCAAGTTTATTCGCGCCATTCGGACACGTTTAAACAGGATTTTCAGATTTGTGTGTTAAAATCACTAACAAAGCACGATGGCGACAGTTGTTGATCGACTATAGGTTGACAGACAATGAATGGTTACATTCTTTGTACATGGTGAAGGAAAAATGGATTCCGGCATATTCAAAATGTTTTTTTAATACCGGGATGTGCACCATTTCAAGGAGCGAAGGTATGAATCATTTCTTCGACCAATATGTTAACAGCTCGACGACGATGAAGGATTTTATTGTGAGATCTCAAGAAGCATTGGAGACACAGTATTCTCGGGAAAGGAAGGCAGATTACGAAACTACCTACAAGATTCGCACTAGATTATGCATTCACCTTTAGAAGTTTACGGTGCATGGGTATACACGAAGGAGCTCTTTCATAGATTTTAGATCGAGCTTTAAAAGGCAAATCAATATGCGTTGCTGCAAGAGTCAACGTCTAAAGATATCGACATGTATAAGATGACCAACGCCTTCGATCCTCGATCACAACGAAGGATGTATAGATTGGCTTATCACACTTGACGTCATCGCCCGTACTTGTTTAATGTTCGAGCATTCGGATATGTTTTGTCGGTATCTGTTACGGTTTCTTGATATCAATTGTAAGACTGAGATCCCCGAATACCTCATCCTCGACCGTTGGAGAAATGATGCAAACAGGATCGATGACCAGAGTATCTATGTGTCACAAGATGAGATGGATTACTCTTCATCACAAACGATGAGGTACAACCAGATATGTCGATCATTTCAGGGTTTGACAAAGTAGGCATCTTGTTCGAAACAGGGTTACAACTATGCTTTAGAATTAGTAGAAAGGGAAAAGATTAGTATTTTGAATTTCGTCCCTGATCCCGATCAAACTGATGGAGTGTCTCTGGAAGACCAAGGACATACGGTCTACGAAGAGTCGAACAATGTAGCAGATGTGGATGATGTGATCTTAGATCCGGTTATATCTCAAATGAAAGGTCGCAAGAAGGAAATAGGCATAAAACGTGGGATTGAACAAACGCACGGTGCCATGAAACTTAGAAAGTGTCTCTAGAAGACCAAGGGCATACAGTCTACGAAGAGTCGAGCAATGTAACAGATGTGGATGATGTGATCTTAGATCCGGTTATATCTCAAATGAAAGGTCGCAAGAAGGAAATAGGCATAAAACGT